>VZRM01002768.1:1689674-1736986 GCA_013397955.1 Grantiella picta | reverse complement strand
CCACTTCTGGAGGTTCCCTCCTCACGGTGGAGCTGCTGGAACAACAGGCAGGTTTATCATGTGACAGATTATAACGCTGCATACAAAACCACAGACAAGGTGGGAATTTGGATCAGATTCCTGATCATGAACTTGAGAAAATGACCCCTGGACACCAATCTCCTAAGCAGCAACTTACCTGCAAAACAGTAATTTTCAATAGTAGCAATTTCCTTCAGAAAAGTTTGATGAGTTTGACATAAAATGTAGTTTTCAAGCAAGGAGTTACACAAATAGCTTGTAGAAAAAAAGTGAGAAGAAAGTGGTGGCTTTGTTCACTTCAAAACTGGTGGTTTTATGAAGAGGTGATGAACGTAGGAACTTTCCTTATCGAAGTAAAATTAGTGTTGTGGAATGTAGGAAGGATTTGAGTCCTGAACTGTCCTAATCCACTGACCTGCCTATGGGGCTTTGAACTCCTCCAGGAAAAAGAGATCCAAATGCAGCCTTTAATTCCTTTTAGAACTTCCCTTTACACCAATGGAGATTTTTCCAATTTTTTTCTTTAAAATACACAAGATTGAAACAAAAAGTTGTGCACAGTCATTATTTGCAGCCAAAACCCACATCTGTTTGGTTCAGAAGAAACCTGGTTTTTGGCATGGGAAAAATTATTTTCCTCCCTCTATCCATCAAAATATTTTGAAGAACTCATTCTGGACACAACCTCCCATCCTTACTTTACATCACTGCAGGATTACATCTGCACTGAGCAATAATCTCTGGAGTCCTGGTTCTGTTGGAATCAATATAACTCTTATGGATGCCAACTGAAGCTAAAACTACCTGCAACCTAGGATATCTTAGTGTGGTTGAAATACAATGGTGATCTCAAAAATTCTTTTGGGTTTTTTTTGGGTTTTTTTAAGTATAGCTGTGAAATCTACAGGGTAGAAGATGTCCTGTTTAATTTATTGAAATTAAGGGGGTTTGGGTGGTCTTTCATGTGATGCTTTTGAAGTGGTATTGTAGCAGCAAAATTACATTTAAACTAAGGTATATCTAATGGTATTTGTTTGANCTTTGTCTTTCTAGAAATCTGCATGAAGGAAAACATAAGATTAAGGTAATTTATGTGTGATAACAGATTTGTAGTGATTATGAAGCAGCAGTCTCTAAAACTGAAGAGTTGATAGCCTTTTTATGCCTTTTTGACTATTGGATTATCTCCTAAAATTCTTACTGTCACTTAAAAAATACTTGGATAAACATGATTTGCAACAGTTAAAAAAAATATATTTTAAATTAATAATAAATGTTTCAGCAATTTAGAAGATTTGTGTCAGGAATTATAGGGCCCAAATAAAAAATTATTAAGCTCAGTAAGAGTATTTGAAACTAATTGCAAACAATTGAGTTATTACAGCAAGATAAATCATCTGTTTTCCATCTAACTTAATCCTCCTTCTTTTGCATTTGCATTTGCATTTGTAATGAATAAAGCCACATGCACAGAGTGGTAACTCCTTAAGCTGCAGGAACTCACTTTTTTCCCATTGGTTGATCATACCTCCCACAATGGAATTTTGAACAACCTCCTTTTCCCCACTTTTGGAGTACTGAGTGATCAGGGAAGCTACATCTTTTTTCCCTGGTGTTTTCAAATGGCATATGGTAGATTCCTAATTTTAAAGGTAAAATTGAATTCCCTCTCTTTATAATTAAATTTATATATTTATATTTATAAATTTATATATTCATATTAATAAATTTATTTCAAGGCTGCTATTTACATGCAGATTTTAAATGCAGGAAAAATTAATTTTGATTTATTTACAAGTAACACATCATTTACCTGTAATGATATTTATATTTCACCATCTACTTGTCATAATGTTGCTGAGGTTTTGGCCCTGGCTTTCCTCCTGCAGTTGAGGCCCTCAACATGTGCCAATACAGAAATCACTTTTGAGTCAGTTTTGGTAAATCCATGCAGTCATTCATAGGTGGACAATCCTTTCAGCCTTATGGCCTTGATTATTTATGGTAATGTGTGTTCTGTTTTCATCAGGTCAGTAATATCTTAGACTTCCTTTCTGCAGGCGTTGCAGGAGTCCAAATGACAACACTGAGGGCAAAAATAAATTAATCCTTAACCCTTTGACAGGCCCTATTGGTCTTCTCAAATTTTACTGGGTTTGAGTGTTAACATCCCCAGCTTCTCATCCCCCACTTCTGGAGGTTCCCTCCTCACGGTGGAGCTGCTGGAACAACAGGCAGGTTTATCATGTGACAGATTATAACGCTGCATACAAAACCACAGACAAGGTGGGAATTTGGATCAGATTCCTGATCATGAACTTGAGAAAATGACCCCTGGACACCAATCTCCTAAGCAGCAACTTACCTGCAAAACAGTAATTTTCAATAGTAGCAATTTCCTTCAGAAAAGTTTGATGAGTTTGACATAAAATGTAGTTTTCAAGCAAGGAGTTACACAAATAGCTTGTAGAAAAAAAGTGAGAAGAAAGTGGTGGCTTTGTTCACTTCAAAACTGGTGGTTTTATGAAGAGGTGATGAACGTAGGAACTTTCCTTATCGAAGTAAAATTAGTGTTGTGGAATGTAGGAAGGATTTGAGTCCTGAACTGTCCTAATCCACTGACCTGCCTATGGGGCTTTGAACTCCTCCAGGAAAAAGAGATCCAAATGCAGCCTTTAATTCCTTTTAGAACTTCCCTTTACACCAATGGAGATTTTTCCAATTTTTTTCTTTAAAATACACAAGATTGAAACAAAAAGTTGTGCACAGTCATTATTTGCAGCCAAAACCCACATCTGTTTGGTTCAGAAGAAACCTGGTTTTTGGCATGGGAAAAATTATTTTCCTCCCTCTATCCATCAAAATATTTTGAAGAACTCATTCTGGACACAACCTCCCATCCTTACTTTACATCACTGCAGGATTACATCTGCACTGAGCAATAATCTCTGGAGTCCTGGTTCTGTTGGAATCAATATAACTCTTATGGATGCCAACTGAAGCTAAAACTACCTGCAACCTAGGATGTCTTAGTGTGGTTGAAATACAATGGTGATCTCAAAAATTCTTTTGGGTTTTTTTTGGGTTTTTTTAAGTATAGCTGTGAAATCTACAGGGTAGAAGATGTCCTGTTTAATTTATTGAAATTAAGGGGGTTTGGGTGGTCTTTCATGTGATGCTTTTGAAGTGGTATTGTAGCAGCAAAATTACATTTAAACTAAGGTATATCTAATGGTATTTGTTTGAAGAACCTGGCTTTTTAACTGTGGGATAAGTAGAAAAATGATCAAGGACTCGTCTTTCGTTTTTTTTTTTAGTTTGAAAATGCTTCTTTAAATAGGCAAGACTTTACATTTCTGTAATAAAAATAAATGAACTATTTATTTTTTAAAGTTCAGTTAGTGATTTTTTTGTGTGTTTTTCAACCACTGCAAGATAAATTTTACCTAACTTCTGGTTCTCGGGAAGAGAGAGGGTGTATTAGTCCTTCAGGAAACTTAAGTTTTGACATGTAAACAAGGCTCTATATATGAGAGGTGTTTTTCTCTGGAGTTTCATAACAGTGTTACATTTGGTTTGGCCTTTATTTTGCTTGCATGTGAGAGCTATCCTTTCATTTAACTACATATTGCTGTGACAAACTCAGAGTCTGAGAGATGGCTGAGAGACTGAGGTTCTCATATCTTACAGCCCTATCTTGTCTCAGGTGACAGACACACTACATCATTCAATTTATGAATCAGCGACATTCTTTTCTACTGGTGTCCTAATACCAATTCTTAATAAGAATTATTTTGTACTAGTCAAATTTAAATTTAGCATGATGGAACAAAAAGCAAAAATTTATAAGTATTTTTTTAATCCATGGACTGTTTGGTGACTCAAAAATATTTGAGAACTAATACAATATATTAAAAGCACATCATAGAAGATAACTCTTGGACTGAAGGTATTTAAATACATTGTCAATGTTGATTTAGCTGCTTTGTCTGTCACACAGGTGAGAAGGAAAAACACAGATAAGAGCTAAAGAAATGCATTCCACGTAGGCATACTATATGCATCAAAGAAATAAGAGTTTGTTGGGAGAAATCCCTCCATAATATAAACATAAACAGGAACAGAACTCTCTGTTCTATCTGAATTCTGGTTTTAATGACAAAGATTGTCCTTCAAATGTAGATAATATTTTGGTCTAGTTTTCTAAAGAGGTAAGATTTTTAAGGTCAGAGTATCATGCTGTTTGGTTAATTAAAATCAAACTTAAAACAGGAGTAAATGTCTCAGAGATTCTCATAATTTTCAGGAATTTGACTAAAGTAGCTTTGCAAAGAAAAAAAAAATTAGTCTGTTCCATGTCCTCCATGAGAAAATAGTGAGCTTTTTTCTGTGTTATTTAGTAGTAGTCTCCTCCAGTTTGAAATTACGTTTGTAATTCTAACAATTCTAACAATAACAATTCTAATCCACTTGTCCTTTTCTAAAATAATAAAATCAAATAATTCTAAATAAATCTTGTTAGAAACATGATGTTAATATTTTTTTTCCATTACGAAGAAGTACTAGGAAATATTATTTAAGGACAGAAGCAAGGTAGCTGCTTAATAGCATAATCATTATTTATGTTCTTTGATTTAAAATTATAGTTTTAACTTATGGTGCCTTTTCTCATATTACCACCAGTATTCTTCATTATATTTTAAATTTAAATTTATCATTTTCATTGGTATGTCTTTTGTGAGGTATGTATTTATTTATGTATTTTATTTAAAATTCCCAATGGTCAGCTGAGTTGTCCCCAAAAATTTAGTCTTTACAAATCTTACTGCCTCTTTACCCGGTATAGCCAGGCCTAAATTTAACTGTCTCAACTGGCTAAATCCACTCTAAACTAAAAGCCACGATATGGTGAACTAGGCCACAAGTTTTAGAACAACTTGCAAAGAGAACTTTGAGAATGTGGTTAAGCTTGAACTATTGCAATATTGTTGGAGTCTGTAAATGGCCTCAAGTAATGAGTGCTCTGAATCCATAAGCGTACCCTAAGGACTAATGTGCACAACCCATCACTTGAGGCCCTGAAGTATTTCTCTGAGTATCTAGAGAATCTCCCAGGAGAGCTTGACCCCATCTCTCTGTTCAGTTCATGTGGAACATGGGAGAGAGTTTAGCAGCTGCTGTCTTAGTTCCTCTCAACAGCACTATTGAAGCAGAATGCTTCACTGCTTTTCTAGCTCTGTCTTACACTGAGATGAGACCTCAGTGTTTCATCTGACACTTTTATTCACCTGAGACTTATATGTGGTTACTTGATTAACGTGCCCATGATTCTAGCTGGTAGAATTGCTTTGTGAAGGGCCATATTCCCAAAATCACTCTTGGGTAAATT
Organism: Grantiella picta; assembly: GCA_013397955.1. Taxonomy (NCBI): domain Eukaryota; kingdom Metazoa; phylum Chordata; class Aves; order Passeriformes; family Meliphagidae; genus Grantiella; species Grantiella picta. The sequence goes on along the minus strand of VZRM01002768.1, from coordinate 1,731,576 downwards.
GTTCAAGCACTTGACAAGGTGATAAGAGGAGGATAATCCAAGCAGAGGTATGAGTTTCCATATTCCCAGTCTCTGTTGAATCTTTCCAGTTGGACTGTCTTCATGCTAGCAGCACTTAATCTATCTGTGTGTAATCTGATTTTGCCTTTTCTCTCCCCCTTTCCTTACTCCCAAATCTGAGACCAATTCAGAGCAAGGTCATTGCTCTGCCTATACTGGACTTTGCAGCATCAGATCCATCAGACCACATCAATGCTCTCAACAAGCACTGTGCAGTTTTTGATTTCTTCGTGGCAGACATGGTAGTTGGTAGAGCATTGCAGCACTTGCTGTTTCTGAGAGCAGCCAGCGGGCTCTGCCAGGTCATTACTAGAGCCAGACCTCCAAGGAGTCATCCATTCTGGTGATAGCCCTCTGAATTTTCTCACTGAGAGATTGTTTACTACTGTAAATATTCTCCAGTTAAACTACATGTCCTTTTGTTTCCCCCAACATTCTGAGCCTTCCATGGTTATTATCCAGTGGTTGAATAGACAAGCATGACAGCAGTCAAACTTTCGTAAAAACTATGCAGCAAGCAAGAAGAAAGGAAAAACTAACAAATGGTCTCCACAGACACTCTTGAGGAACATCTTTCTTCCTGGCTCATCTAATAGCACAGGAGAATGCCCTCTGTCAGGGTGTAGGAAGGGACTACGCATCCTGAAGCACACTGAACACTGGTAGTCTGTCTTTCTAGAAGCGAGGGAGCTGACGTGTTCATCTCAGAAGTGAGTTAGCAAAGCAACATTCAATACATTGCCGCTAAATTAACTTCTTCCTCTACTGCCTATATTTATTTGACAAAGGTTTCATTACTTACCTCACGTATTCTGCTTTACATGACCCTCACCTGTTTATGTCATGTCTAATAAAAAAAGCCCTCACATTTCTATCAGCTTTTGGTTTTGACTAAAAAATATCAGTACAAAAAATCAATAAAAAATGAAGAACTGGAGCTTTTAGACTATTGTAACTATACTGAAATAAACATTGTATTAGCTACTATACTGGTTGATTTTTTCCTGCTTATTTACTAATAGATGACAGTTTGGGTTTCAAGATGTTTGAAAGTAATACAGCACATCTCCTCTTCCAAGACATTTACCTTTGCAACAGGAAATAATTTGATTCAGGAAACTGAAATATATAACAAATGTTAAATGGATTAAAAGCTGGTTCATTGACAAATTGAAAAATGTGATGTCAGTGGGCAGATATAAATTACTGGATGTGTCTAGTAGAGTCTGCCTGGAATCAGTTCTTGGGTCAATAGCACTTAACATTTTTATCAACAGTCTAGACAGTGATATAAGACATTTTCAGTAAAGCTTGAGCATGACAGAGATTGTTGAGGTAGTAAATAATATGTTCGATAATTGCAGAAGCTAATAAAACATATTTTAATATTGCCAAATACCAGTCTCTTGTGTGGGACAGGAAACTATAGGTAGTTGTTAAGCTGTAATTTAGAGAAGGACAGGTTATCAAAGATAATTGGGTCTCTTTAGACTGTACAATGTTGTGGAAGGAAAGAGCAGTAATGCAATAATGTGCATATGGAAGTCAGACTGTCAGGAAAATGGGGTGATGATTGCCTTTGCATGCTGTGTTGATAAGACTGCTTCTACAATGCCTAGTCAATTTTGGTGTTCAATCTTAGGGGAAATAATGAAATAGGATAAAGGGAAGACACTGGGGTGCACAGGACCTGGAGATCAGGTTTTAAGTCCTCTCTAGGTTTAACAAGTTCAGCTTAGTTTATCATTATGTATGGGTACTTGGGCATGAAAATTTTTTTTGTAGGTATGGGACAAGAAACACTTTCAGCATCATTAATAAAGGCACAGCAAAATTCAGTGACTGGAAAATTAAATTAAGGGGGAAATGTAGCCTCGTATTAACTTGCAGTTTGTTAGCTTTGTGGATTACTAAATAGCGGAACAGCCAATCCAGGGAGGTGATAGACTCATCAGTGCTAGATGTCTAAAAAGAAAAAGAGGAAAGGGAAAGAAATAATGCTCTTTCTAAAGGATGCCCTGTAATCAAACCATTGGAGGTCCTGCGCTTTGAGGATGAATAGCCAGATCAGATAGCAAGCAGGACAGTTCTGACTGTGGCTGAGATCTGTTAATTTTATGATTTCTTTTTTTACAGTTCATGTGCTGCAAGGAGAACAGCCATATATGTTCTATCCTAATTCTAAAACATACCTGATTTAAACAGTTGACTCCTGGAGTAGTCGTGGAGAAATTACTATCCCTGCAGTATCCAGGAACAGATAGTTTGCCTTGTTGTCTTCTGAGCCAAAAGCCAGACAAGGCTGAAACTTGGATCCCAGAAAGGTTGATCTTCTTTCCTAAATGGTGCTTGAGTAGAACTTGTGGTCATCATAGTAGTGACCAACAGGTTTGAAGGTGGCAAGAGATTTTGTACAGCCTTAAGCAGTGAAAAAGAGTAGCCCAGCTGAAGGCTTTGGACTAAAAACTCTTTATTTCTGAAATGCCACAGAACTGTGAAAACACAAGATTGTCACAAGCCCCAGTGGCCTGAGAACTTGAGAATCTTGAGCACAATGGTGGGTTCTCCAGTACATCGCTGTGTTAGTGGGGCAGGGATTTCTGGGGGATGTTTTTTTCCAACTCTAAAATATGGAAAAATTAGAGAGCCTTTTGGACAATAAGCTTATTTTAGATCTGAAAAAGCAGCACAGCCTTTAAACTAAAATATGGGTTGAAAGTGCTTTTCCACTAATTGCAATAAACCTAATTGGGTATGTTAATAATTTGACTATCTATCAGAAGATATAGTGGACTGAGGAAAGTATGAGATAAAAAGGCTATTAATCACCATGGGAAAGAGAGGAGCAGGTAATCTGTTGCTTGTTGAAACATCGTGGTATCAGCTGGGGTAGCGGTTATGGAAAAAGGAGGTTGTACTATGTAATAAAACCATTATTTCTATTGTTTCCTTATTTTTTTAGTGTTTAGTAGAATTACAACCTACAGTAGGCTCATTTTCAGAAGGTACTTTCTGCTCAGTTTCTCTAACAGGCAAGAGGTAGAGAGAAAATTTAAAAATTTTCCCACTGAATCCCATTTCATCTTTAATAATTTGTCAGTGTGAATTTATTCTGATAATAAATGGTTGCTTAATTTCATCCATATATTTTACAAAACATTGCATAAGATGAAGTGTATTTTCCTCTGGAAAATGAATAGGCAGGACCTACAGATCTTGATGATACTCATCAGAAGACATGTATTGGGGGCTTGAGAATACTGGCAAGTCTGCGTTGGTTTCTTAGATGTGATCTGTTCCTTTTAGTGTATATCACTCCACAGGGAATTTGCTTCTGAAGACAGGTTTAGCAATGCTGGAGCTATGAGTAACATGCACCTCAGGGAGCCAGAATCTGTAATAGAAAATATATTTTGTCATCCCTTTTGTAGCACATAAGCAATATAGAAAATGGACAGTGGTTTGCTTATTCATATGCCACTAGATGTTACCAGGAATTATTTGCTGGTTTGTGTCATGTACTTGCAGTTTGTCAGAATTCTTCTTAATTAAAATCTTTAGCATATTTAGCTTCACCTTACTTGGGGCTATTAATTTATAAAGGATATGCATTATTATGGTACTTAGAGTGTTTGATTTACTGTTTTTATGGATGTGATAGATCTAATTTGTACTGGCATATTATTGCTTTTAGCAGCATGGTACTGTGCTTGCATAGAAGCTGAAAAATCACTTTCAGCTTGAGACTGGTATTAAAAGTTCATTGATGATCAATGCTATTGGAAATTCTGAAAAAATACCAGAGGCTATTTTTCACAAGGGTTGTCTTTTAGTCTGTTTTGAGTGTTTCTGGGGTGTTTTTACTGTCATATTTTATGGTTATGTTTATTGTGACCTCTAACTTTCAGGAATATCAGCCTTGTAACACCAACGCCTGCCCAGAGTTGAAAAAGACAACTCCTTGGACCCCTTGGACCCCGGTGAACATCTCGGACAATGGCGGTCACTACGAGCAGCGTTTCAGATACACCTGCAAGGCGCGCCTGCCCGACCCAAACCTGCTGGAGGTGGGAAGGCAGCGCATCGAGATGCGCTACTGCTCCAGCGATGGCACCAGCGGCTGCTCCACAGATGGTGAGCAAAGCCAGAGGGGCTCACCGTGCCCCCTGCCAGTGACATGTCTGCACTTCCATTTTCAGCACAGGGGGGATGTTGCTGCTTGCTGGTATTTTGTGTAACAGAGCTGATAATGAAAAGGAGGGCGTAGTGATCCCAGTAGGGAACCTAGCCTGTATTTTCTCTGGATGTAGTGTCATCATGCAGACTAAGCAAGTGTCTTTCACCAGCATTTTGGAGATTTGCCAGGTTATTTTGATTCTCTTTACAATAATCTCGTTCTTGGAAGATTCTGTTACCTCCTTATACTCCCTTGAGCTTTTACTAGGGTTGAATTTATGCAACATTAACATATTTCTGGAATATTTTGCTAGAATATGGAATAATAATGCTAAGAAGAACTTTTGCTCAGTAATTTGAAAGTAACAATTGTAAGATTCATACAGGTGTTTAAATAAATAAGGAGTTTATGAACTGGATAATTTCTATGATAAAATTTTATGTTGTGCTTTTGCCAGTAATTTAAAGTTATGTTTATTTCTTAGTTTGAAAACCAAACTCCTTCAAAATCTTTTCAATTACCGATGACTTTAAATTGTAATAATTTTTTTTTAAAATTTTCTTCTTTTCCCGTAAGTAATACATAGTTTTGTATATTTATAAAAAAATTAAAACTAGGAGAAATTCTGACAGTCACTCTAATTTTATTAATGCATTTCATTAATTATCCAGTTTTAATTTTATATAGTGTATCTTTTAAAGTATTATATTTTAGTAATATAATCTAAAAAATACTGATTTTTTATTATATTTTAATAATTATATGCCCGTTTTCCACTTACATAGTCTTTGTATCTTCACAAGACCCAGGTTAGTTGAAAAAAAAAGAATGCATAACTGAAGGCATTTGGCTTATCTAAGACCACAAAGAGAGAACAGTTTCTGAGTCCTTGGACTTTCTAATTCTCCAAATTTTTCAGACAGACCAACTATTGTGAAAGTCAGTGCTAAACTCCTGCCTGTACTAGGTTTACATGTCAAGGTTTTGGTAGTGGGGGAGGCTGCAGGGTTGGCTTCTGTGATAAGATGCTGAAAACTTCCATCCTGCTCCCCTGCCTTTCATCCTGTACAAAACCTTTATTGTTTCACTTGGCATCTGTGCCTCTTTGGAGGGGGCAGGGTGTCAGTAATTTTTTTAAGAAATATATAGTAGAGAACTGTGTGAAATCATAATACAAAACTTGTAGTACTTCAGATAAGATTTAGTTTTGTGCTGTGTGTCATTCCCATTTCAAATAATCTACAATGTCAAATGTTGGGGATTTTTTTAGGTCTGGATAGCAGGGCAGATTTTGTCATGGAGCAACTCTTGACACAAGTGTTTCTTCTGTTTTCATCCATATTAAATTTTAAACTAGTATTTAGCAAAGATTTTGCTCTGCTAGGATTGGTGTATAACCTGTCTCTCTTTTCCCTAATGGGACTTTCAGGTGGTGCTGCTGCTTTTTGCTGTCTTCCAGCACGTTGACTTGGATGACATGTTTTTAAAATTTCATGAGATTAAATGAGAAAGAGTATTTTTCCCACCAGGTAGTGCAGATTTGGGAAAGTTATCACAAGTGGAAGCAGAGCTACGGGAGAATCTCGGTGTAATCTGGTCTGACAGCTGAGATGGCAGCATGTAAGAAAGGAGTATACGAAAGCCAACACATGACATAAGAGAGGAGGTCAGTAGGGCAAACCAGAGGATATCCAGTTTGTTCTAGATCACATTGCTGCAAGAAGATTAAATTTGGCTTGGAAACATCTCTCTCAGCCCTGAAGAGAGGCTTCTCTCATAACATCATAAGACCTCTCCTGGAGCTGGATGCATAAGCTGACTCCTACAGAATATAGGCAGAAGTTACAGACCCTAGACTTTGTTAAATAAAGCATTTTTTTCAGTGTGCAAGTGACAGGGATGCGCATGATGGTTCAGGGGTAATTTTGCCAGATTAGTTTGAAGATTTTTTTTTTTTCTTCTGAACATAATACTCCTGAATTTCCTGGCATTGTACTTTTTTTGTTGCATCTTGCTGAAGCTGCTGCTTTGATTCATTTGGAAATAATTCATCATTGCAGCAGTGTATGTGCATGACCCCAACCCTGTTGCATGGTAATAGAAATGCTCATTTGAGCAAAGGATTTTTGCTGACTAATCCCAAAGCTACTGAATATTTAAGTACTTTTTATTGAGTACTTGACAGGGCAGAAACTATTATACATCTGTCTGTTCTTCCTAGTGAGTGCCCTTATAACTTTGTCATTAATTTGTGCTCATTCTTTGATTCTTTTTGGCCAGTGAGTCTTTAATTATTCTGTAATGAAAGATGCAACTCGATAGGTGTTCCAAGTGGCTGCATTAACCAATATACTTCTGGTGAAAATAGCACATTTCATTTTGAGACTGTTTGCTTAGTAATTTTCTGGTTATGGATGTCAGAACAGTATGGAGTGGAACATTTGCTGAGGGAGGGGTGAGGTGGGGCACAATTTTGATTTGCATTGTACTTGAAACTTGCTGAATGCCTCTGAACTGAGCATTCAGGAGCATTTCCCTGCTCCCAGGTTTAGATCTGGGCCAACACACCACCACTCTACTGCTCCTTGACTTCATCGTAAGAAAATACATGAATAAGAGTCATGTAGAGTAGCTGTAGCTTTTGGAACTGAGGGAAGTCATGGGAATGGGAAACTGTGAATTGGGGCAGACACCTTCACCATTTCTGGCTAGATAGCAAGAAAACATCATAACTTACTTCAACCTGACCAGAGCCTGGATAATGTGAAACATCATTTTCATTATCTCCATGTTGAATTGTAGCAATTTTCTGGCTTTTACAGAAAGATTAATTCTGGTACAGAATGCTTGGCATACCTCATTACCAAAGATGTGTTCTGCAGAGATCAGTTCTCTGTTCCTTGCAGATAGGAGCTATTTGTTAGAAATTTTCTCATTGCCTATAATCTCCCACTGTGCAACAATAGTCATGCTGTGTTAAACAGAATCATGTTTCACTGTCAGATGCTAGCAAAGCAAACTTTCTTTGCAGTCTGAGTTAAGAGATAGAACTTCTTGCCAGAAACCCACTAGACTCCTCCTGAGTGTGGTAAGATTTCTATCTCAGTCAAGTAAGCAGTAGCATTTGCAGACTGCATTCATGCTTTTCTGATTTGAAGTTTGATTAAGAGGAAAGAAAAATAAATCTTGTTCCCTGCCTCTGGGTTTTCATAAAATACTCAGATGGGAAAGAGACAGCTATTTCAAATAAACTGAAAGAGACTGTGTACATTGTTGCAGGTCTTAATGCACTGTCTGTACAGTCCAGCATTCAGAGTACAGAAATTACATTAGCCTAGGCTTTAATGTGTGCTTGTGAAACGTATTAAATATTTACATTAAATATGCTGCCTCTCTGTAAGATTATCTGATATATAAACTGTAATAAGTTCATTGAAAACATAATTTTTTAATCCAAGGATAATTTTTCACAAGGTATGAGGTTGACTGATTTTCCAGGATGAATTTATCCTAACAAAGTCTAGACTCCATTGTAGTCTGCAAAAGAGGGCTTTAGAACCCTGAGGAACGAGGGTCTGAAGACAAGCATCTGATATAATGGGTGAAATTCACCCTCTCAAGATACTGCCTTCTTTTCATGGTGTACAGCACAAACAGCAATGGTGGGTTTAGACAAGACACTTGGCTTTGACATGGCCAGAGTTAGGCCAGGTTAGCTTCAAAAATACTGTCCGAAGGCAAGTAAACAAAGGCAATACTCTAATTTCAGTCATTTCAGTCTTAAAGAGTCCTTTGTTTGTCTTTTTTTTTTCCCCAGGCACCTGGAAACCTGCATCTAGCTTCCTTGTTGTCACTACTTCCTCTATCTCAAACTTAAAAACAATAATTATTTTTGATAGCAGGATGTGATTTTGTCTGAATTACTCTTTTAGTGGCTATGATCTCTTGTGAAAAGTTTGATTAAATCTTTCCTTGTGTTACTCACAGGAAATCTATAGTGCATTCAGAATTTATTACAGAATAGAACATGTGCTGGTAATCAGGAATGTCCTGTAGTCAGGAGGAGTACGTGTGGAGATGATATCTCTTATCCCGATGTAGTGAAGCTAAACTGTGGTATTCTGAGTAAGAACAAAATGCATTCTGGAAGTTAGAACTGAATTTGATGACAACTTCAAGTTTGATGGACAAAGTACAACTCAGTGGAACTTTGGGGTTAAATACTTAAACATACAGAAGCCAGGTACGAGAAATAAAGTTCTCATGCTAACATGATATCCACCATCTGCATACAGTTTGGGTTTCTAAAACATGCTGTCTTTGCATTGCATTAGTGTTTGCCATTACATTTTACCATGTCAGTTTTACTGTTTTAAAGGTTTATAAAGTTTTTATAAGTTATAGGTATTTAGGCCTGAAGTTATATAAGTTTTATGCTTCAAAAATATTGTGAAATAACTTGCAGACTATCTTCAGAAAGTGACAGCACTGAAACAATCTTTGCGTACCCTTGTTGCCTGCTGCACTTTAAGCAGTGTTTCATGCTGTCATTTAGAAATGATTCAGGATACTTGGGTTTTGGCTTCAGATCATCTTTTCCTAAAGTCATGAACCTAGACTGCTTGGATAATTGAATTTTCTTTGTTAGGTTGGAACTGGAGGACAGAAGTCATAAATCAGTCAAGTAATATAATTTATCAGGTGTCACAGCTACTTCTCTCTTATTTAAAGCTGTATTACTTAGCTACAGGCTAGACTAGGGAATTGTTATTAAACTATGTGCTTTATTAGAGCCTCACTTTTAAGGCAAATTAATTGAACTTGGCTGAGAGTGTTGCAGTTTTCAAGCAGATTTAGGCCAACCAAAGTCTCATTACAGGCTCTTGCAAAGGCCGATTTTTGTCTCCTGTGCTAGTCAGGGCAGGTGACTTTCACATTAACATGTCTCCAGAAAAGATTAATTTCTTGTGGATTTATGAAGCTATCTCACTTCAACCAAAAAGTTTAAAAAATTGACTTAGAAATCATCACATCATCTTGCTTTATATCAGAATTAGGTAAATTAATTGGGCAGTTCTTTTCAGTTATATGTGCATTGTGGAATAAGGCAATCATCAGCAGAGCAGTACTAATTTCTCTGTAATTTTACTGATATTGAACAAAGCAGAAGTCCTAAAAATGAGAGAAAATCTTGTGTTTAGATGACAGCACATATCTTCTATCTTCCCTGATCTTAGAAGCTGATGGTTATATTGTCCACAAAATCACTGTCGTCGCTTTTACTGAAGTTTTCACAATACTTGCTGTTACAACATTTCACCTTAGAGAAGCACAGCTGTCTTTTTTAAATTGTACTGGGATCAAGTAGTTAAATCCCTTTTCTAGCCTCAGTGTGCAGCAGTTTATTACCTGAGTATGACTTCTGAAAAACTGAAAATTAGCCTCTTGGTAAGCTGCAAGCAAAATTCATGCTTCTAGTTGTTCACAGGGCTCTAAGTCAGTCATAGGCTTTCTGAGAACAATTTAGTTTAAAACATTTGAACGATGAACCTGTCATAAAGGTTGGATGGGAATTTGATTTACACATGTTCTGTCTGTCTTGGGAAAACCATTAATTTATTGATGATGCTGTGACTGATCACTCTCTTTGTAGATTTTACAACTATTTCTGTAGATGAGCTTTAAATAAGCAGGACTAAGGTTTTGTTTTGGCAGCTAGACTTTTGCTGCTACCATGCTGAGGGCATTGGCCCTTGCATCCTGGTTTGGCTATGTATTTTTGTCTTGGGGGCAGTAAGCTGAGAAAAACGGCTTAATGTTGAGTTTTGTTGGGTGGTACAATCTAATTTCTGTCCCTGGATGTAGATGTAGAGCAATCTGAAAGTGGCTCAAACTGCAAACAGAAGGGGCAAGCAAGAAAACCACAGTTTAATGAGGAAAGTTGGAGTTTTCAGTTTTGTATCACTTGCTCTGAAAGATTACAATACTTTTCTAATAATGCCTTCTCCTTTCAAATTTGGTGTAAACTGTGATAATGGATAGGACTTTGTTCTACATATACACTTAACTTTCTGAAGAAGTTTTGCATGAACAAATTCTACAATGTAATTTTTTGGTTAATTTTGCATTGCCCCCCATCCCCTCTACCACCTCAGTTAATAAACAGGACTTTTTAGCTGAAGGACTCGTAGCTGGTCCCAGCACTCCAGATGGGCTCTCTACCGGTGCTGAGTGGAGGGGAAGGATCCTTCCTTGATCTACTGCAAAAACTCTTCCCAGTGTAACCCGAGTGCCTTCTTTTCCACAAGGGCACACTGCTGGCTCACATGCAGCTTTCTGTCCTCCAGAACCCCAAGATGCTTCTCTGCAGAGCTGCTTTCTGGGTGGTTAGCCTTCAAGTTTGGTTCCACAGGAATCAGATCTCGCAGATTCAAGACTTTGCATTTTCCCCACTTGAACTCCATAAGGTTTCTCTCTGCCTTGTCAAAGTGTGGTTTGACCCTTTTGTTTGTCAGCCGCTCTACCCAGTGCTGTATCATTGGCAATGTCCAGGTCATTAATGATGTTGTTAAGCAGGATTGAACCCAGTATTGACTCCCAGCATACATCATTCATGACTTTTCTGCAGCTCTCCTCATAGTGGCTGATCACTGTCCTCTGGGCCTCGTTGCTCAGCCAGTTTTCAGCACATCGCACTGTCCACTGCTCATACTTTGTTGACTTGTCTGGCAGGAAGTTATGGGAGTCGGTATTAAAACCCATACTAAAGTTAAGTAATATCCACTGTTCTCCCCTCATCCATGCACCTCATCCCCTCATTGTACAAGGCTATAACATTGTTCAAGGAATACACAGTACAATAGATCCAGATTGCAGCCTGATCTTTCCTTTTTCATGCTCTTAATGGCATAATGTTAATTTTTTACTGTGTAGTTTCTGTCTGAAGAGAAAATTCTAAAAGCCTCTTTATGAAGACTGTATTAATTACTGTAAAACTGTGAAAAGACTGTTCCTTATAGTAAATTTTTTAATGCTTTGGAAAGAAGAAAACTCAGGGGAACACTTGCTGCAGACCAAACTCCACACTGAAAAGATTCTTTGGAATATTTTTCTGTTTCAGAATTAAACTACCTTGGAGCTTTCTCTTAGAAGATTCCAGTCCCCAGTCCCCAGTCCCCAATTTAAATCACAAGAAATCTAATACCACAGTGTCAGATAAGGTCACACATTTTCCTTAGGACTTAAAAAGCAACATGTATCCTGCAAAAATGTCTTCAAAATATCCTAGTATTCTTATGAAGCTATACACCCTGCAGTGATTTATGAATGGAATGACTGCCAGTCTGGTCCAATTAATATTTTTTCATTGTTTGCATTGCTCTTAATTTAATAAATTAAAAACCCCCTTGATTTAGAATTCTGTTATGCAAAATACTGTAATTCTGTTCTCACTGTGTACATAAGCTGAGCATTTCCATGACTAGAGTGATACAAAATTACAAAAAAAAAGTCTAGCAGAGCAGGAAAGTAGACCTGTATTCATAATTCACATTCTGTTTCTCTGTACTTGCTCCCTTTTTTGCATTTGAATGTATGTCATGTTTTTTTGAAATGCTGCTTTTAATATCTGCGTAATAGAATCTGGCTCAGCAGGAGAGAAATGGTTACCGTCTATAATTCCTGAAAGGGTTTATTCATTTTTAGTCATTTTTATATTGCAGTTCTGCTGTTTTCTTATTAATTTTAACAGTTTCTTATTACAAGTATTTCTATGTCAATGCATCATCATTCCAATATTGCAAGTTATCAAGTGCTGAATAACAATATGCAAACCCTCATTTACTTTGGGATGATTGTGAATATATTTTTTGGGGAAGAGCTTAAGCAGTGTTACTAATACCATAACCATGGGTAGAAATAGGGTGGACACTGCAAATAACAGGCTCCTCCATCATGGTTATGCAGAATGCTGGTCCTGTTCAACCCAGGACTACTGTTGGGCAGACTCTCCAGGGTATTATTTCTGTTACTGCGGCATCATTCAGTACATCTTCTGTTTCTTTATCTCCATTTCATACTCCCACATTGCCTATGCCTGTGGGTAGGGCATAAAACAATTTCTGAAGAATAGACATTTGTGCTGCAGTTAGAGCTGCAAACAATCCCCTGCATTTCTCCACTGTTGATGATACAGTTTGTCTGTACTAATGTTGGCAATACTGCAGCTCTAGCACAGAGAGTCACTCACATGCTCTGCCGACTCGCAGGACCTTCTCTCATCACAGCTACTTGAATAAGTACTTGTAATAAATGCAGCATTTATTGATCCATCAGCCACAGAGCTTCCAGTGATGCTAGCACTGGGAAAGGTGAACTGCTTAAGCCACAGTAGGAAACCCCAGTAGTGTTGGTGGACACGCTTAGTAGTGATGCTTCTATAGGTCTTCATCTCAAGAGTGATTTCAGTATTGTACTTAGTACAGTTGAGGGAGTCTTTTCCCATGCAGGACCAAGCCCAAAGGTGACAAAGATACTCAAATGAACCTCAGATTATTAGAACTTCACCCATATATCTAGGTGTATTAGTTGTATGCTGTGAACCAGGTCTGTTTGTTCCCTTTCACCAATAAGTAGCAGACTTCATCTATTGTTGTTTCATCTAATGCCTTTTCTCTTTACTAAACTTACTTAGAAAATATGTTTTCCACTTGCCAGGTGGTTATTTTTACAAGGAATATTCCATGGTTTGTGTGTGTGTATCTCCAAAAGGAGACTTCTATCGCTTATATGTGGCTTAGAATACTTCCACTCAGTGGAAAAATAAACTGTTTTTTAAAATGGCAAAACATCACACTTCACAAAAGGGCAGTTTTGCTAGACTTTGTGGAATTATTAGTGGACTCTATCTAAAGTCTGAATATGGCTAGGATAAGAACAGTGGTCTGGATACCCATGAGCCTCTGCACAGCCAGCAGCAGTGGAGGCAGGCTGGGTAGATCAAGGGAACAGAGCCCTGCAGTAGGACCAGGGAAGCTGCCCTGATGAGTGGTCACAGGAGGCTCAAACCTTTGTCACCTTCTTCCTGTAAAACAGAGGCAATAATATTTATTTAATATATTTGGACAGTCTCTGTTGATAATTCCTGTGCAAGAGAGAGATAATTTTTATCATTCTGAGGCGAAGTAAATTGTCTAGTTCAGTCAATATGGCCATAAAGTTTTAACTGAAAAGTTGGATCCAATTCTTCACTGTAGTTCCGTGCAAGTGATTATGAAATTTTTATTGCAGAAGAAATTTTTGAGGTGAAACTCAGGTTTGGATTGTGAGGCCAAAGGACAAGACCCTCGTGCTCATATTACTTACTATTAGAAGCCTAGGAGTAAATTTAAAGAGGAAAAGTTTGTTTTGGGGTGAGATACTGTTTTCATTCAATATTACTTTTTTGATCCTTATTTTATTAGGATTGTCAGGGGATTTCTTGCGTTCTGGACGATACTCTGCTCACACCATCAATGGTGCCTGGTCACCCTGGTCTCCGTGGTCTCAGTGCAGTCGTGACTGCAGTAGAGGTATCCGGAATCGCAAACGGGTCTGCAGCAATCCTGAGCCCAAGTATGGGGGACTTCCTTGCCTTGGCCCATCTCTAGAGTACCAGGAATGCAACATTTTGCCTTGCCCAGGTAAGTTTCAAATGAAATGAAAGAAGTGAAAATAAAATAGCTCATCCTCATGGTTATATCTTGCAATATTTCCTTTGTTGGTTTTTTTCCCCTTTTTTTTCTATTTTAGTTGGTGAGTTTTGGGTTTGTTTTGGTTCCTAAATCGATTACAGCTCATATTTACCTTTATAATGTAAGTGGATTTGGGTAATATTCCCATGTGATGTCAATAAATTTATCATCAGCAGTATTAATAGCTATGTCTTTTTTCACTTGTGAGACTGATTGTAAAAATATAATTTTCGTTTGTAAACTTATAGGAAAAAAAAAGACATAAGAATTCTGGCAAGACATGAGAAATCTGGCCTAGTCTTTATTTAAACTAAAAAATATTTTCATCACAGTGGTTGCTGGCATTAAATCTGTGCTAGCACTTCTGTGTAGAGCCGCCAGCAAATAAGGTTCACGACTGATCACCAAATTGAATGATAATTCAAGTAGTGCATAAAGATTGTTCTTGGAATCTTGAGTTTCTCCTTAATTTAAAGTTGTTTTATGATTCTATGAAAGGGATTACAAGTAGAATATATGTTTAAAGGAAACTACTTTGGATTAAAAGTCATTGTTGTATCTCAGACATAGAGGAAAAGAATATCTTGGTTTCAGTCACATCTCACCCTTCATAAAACACATTCAAACTAAAGGGTTTTGATCTTTGAAGAGGCTTTTTGGGAAAAGAAATGGGAAGGATATAGGAGAACACATGAAGAAAAGAAGGTGCTATTGGTTTAGGAGGAAAGAATTCAGGGTAAGAAACAATAGAGAGGAAGAAGGAAGGGAAGGCTGATAGCAACAAGTAAATTTAGAAATAATCTTTCATACATCTTTAATTGTATTAATTATGTATGGCAGTGCTGCATATTTTCTTTTTGAAGATTTGAAGCCTTTGTCATTTATTCAAGTGTGAAACTGAAGAATTGCTATGGCAATATACGTATTATGTATGCGTATCACCATCATAAAACACGTGTGTGTGTTAACATATAAAACTGTATTCCCTAAATCATGGATACATTGGGGTTTTTTAAGAGTATTTCATCCAATCTTATTGCAGTGCTTTCCCTAAGCTTTTTAAGCCCTCTAACAGTCATTGTTCATTCGTTGCCTCAGAATCTTTGCAGAAGATCTGTGCAGAAGACACCACTTCCCTCTCAGGAGGACTTTCTTGAAAAGCATGTTTTCATCTTGAATATGTTTTGGCACATTATGTTTTGGCACAAAATGTTTTGGCACACAGCCTACAAACCTAGCAGCTCTCTGGGCCTTCTGGCTGTTCACTGAAAGCAAATCTTTCTGCAGTTTTATTGCTAACAGGAACAGTAGGATTGTTTGACAACTTGAATGCCCTGAGGCACTTAAGCCGCCAGTTCTCCTCTTGGTGGGGCAGATCCGTGGGGAATTTCTGCTGAGGATCCCTGTTTCGATCTGGGGAAATGCCCATTGAGTCACTGAAGTTCTGAAAGAGGCACTTGGGCACAACAAGCCAGTGCTTTCTGGTCAAATTTTCTTGCTGTGTCCAAGGAGGAAAGTAGCTTCAGTTGCTCATTGTGTAGCTTCTCTGTCTGGGAGTGTGAACATCTGAGGAGATCAAGGGAAGAGACGATGCTTCTTTCTGAGTGTAGAGGCATGACCAGTGAAGGATGCCCATGTTTTCTACACTAAGCATTATTGGAGAGAGGTTGAAGGGAACCAGAAGAGAACCAGCATTTGTCAGAGAACTGTAAAATTGTGGTCCAAATCTTCTCCATATTTGCACAGCACTAGTGCCTGATTGATTAATTAGTTCCCAGACTGCAATCATAATGCCTTGCTTTTCCCTGGATAATAAAATTATAAATAATTCTGTTTCGTGTAACTGCCCCATTCAACTAGTTTGGCAGTAATTCATTAAATCAAAGATTTAGAAGACCACTGACCAATTGTATCAAGCCTCCTCGAGGATGTATGCAGTAGGCAAAGCAAGCTAGGATGTAGCAACTCCTCATTGGCTCCTTCTTCCCTTCCAAAGATAATGTCTCTATAAGGTGCTGCCTTCAGCTTCCTTTGAAGCATGTGAGGGGTGTGGTATAAGTAACAGCTCTGCTCACAAGCTGAGATATATGATTGTATCACCATATGAGAGTAACCGGGGTACATTCGATAAATGCAACCCAATTGTCTATAAAACAGGGCTAGATTTGTTGTTCATCCCTTGCTGTTGATTTTTCAAATTAAATGCTGTCTTGAATTTTGCTGGACTTTTAAAAAGTTAAAATAAGTCAAAGGTTTTCAGAAGTGGTATTTTTAATAAGCTCAGCAGCTATCCACTGTTATGTTTTTTGAAAGAAATTGTTTTAACCAGCAAAACATGCTAATAAGTGTATTGCAGAGGCTCTAGTTGTTTATGAGATAAACAGCAGCCCAGACTAAAAAACATGAAGTTTGAAGACAGACATTGTAACTGCTTTGAATTTGAAAATATTTCAAAAGATCAGTTGATAAACAGTGTGGTGGGCCTTTCTAAGAAAGAAGCAGTGTCCTAATCTATCTAATAATTTTCTTTAGGGACAAGTTCCATTTTTCTTTTTAGTGCAAAGCAAATTTGAATAAAGAGCATGAATGAAGTATTTAGATGTATTATAGCCTGCAACAAGGAACCACTGTTTCTCAGCTACAGAACTACTGTTTGCCAGTAATTAAGAAAAAAAGTAGTAAACTAAATCAGATCTCAGATAAATCTGAAGGGAAAACTTTGCAAGCACTAGATGTAATTGATTTTTTTTTTTTGAGACATGGGAGAGTAAAATATTATTGCAGAATAAAGCTCATCCATCAATTAGACCTGATTATAAACTTGTAGCAAGGAAATAAATTCTTATTGGAAAAACACACCAATAAATTTGAATTCCCTTATTTTTTAATGAAACAGACAGAAAGCCTAAGGAATGTGAGGAGATTTTGTTCTAATCTTGACCTGAAAGTGTTTTCCATAGTATTAGAATTAAAATTGTAACAAAGAAGAATTTGATGCTCTCTAAGATTTTCCTGAGCTCCCCCAGGGAAAGGACAGCTTCACCTGCTCCCTTCTGGCACAGAACCCTTCAGTTACAGTCCAGCCCAGTCATTACATTTACAGAAATATTCTGATTAACTAGAAGATGTGCAGTGGCAGCCATAAAGAACCCTTCCTGCTACTGCAAGCTCAGATTTGGCTTTCCTTCCTCTTCTGCTTTTTGCAAACAGGATCAACCCTTCATGCTGTAAACTGCTGAGAAAGAGGAGAGATAGAGATATATACTGAGCAGTGTTGAAGTAATGGTGAAAGTCAGTAGGGCTTTATGCTTCTCAGCGAATTAATCTGGTCTCAGTGTCAGCCAGGAAGATACTAAGTGCTCTGAAGGACTAACACAATGAAAAAACTCGTGGAGCAATCAAAGTGCACCAGGCTGTCTTGTCTGGTAAAGTGTCTTGCAGCAGCATCTTAAATATACTAATTAATACATTAATAGACAGAAATTTCCGGTTAAATGCAGGATCCCAGAACTTAAAAAATTACTGAAGTAATCTAGAACCTGCCTTCAGCGAGTTCTGTTAAACCTTTTTTTAAGCCTTCAGTGGAGAGAGAAACTGAATTTTTTTTCTGCAGTAGTAAACAGGCCACTGATGTGCAGATTGGTACTGGGCTTTTTGTTCATAGTATTTGAAGGCTGAATATATAATAGTAAATTGAACAGTGTCAGAAAATTGCTAGAAATTCTATCCCAGTCCTGGAAGATTATTTGTCTGTATTCTTCAAGTTTTGGAATGATCCCTCATACAATTTTGCCTTCAACGAACTATCACTCTCCCAAATAATCTGCAGAAATATTTTTTGAGTCAGTGTAGGGTAAGTGTTCTCAGTACTCAGTTTCCATCTGACTAAGCCACTTTGAGGAGCAGGACAATTTGAACTATTGTCTTTAACCAGCAAGTTATTCTTTGAACCTGTGCCTCAGCTCTTTTTTTATGTCTCAGAGATGTGAATAGCATTGAGCTGGCAAGAAATGAACAGAACGAGCCTCAATAACTATGGAAAGGATCTGTGAATGCTCACTGACATTTCTGTTTTCTTTGAGGTACTAAAATGCGGCCAATAATAAAAGAATCTAAAATCAGTCATATTAGGGTTTTGTTATCCTTGAGGGGTTCCAAGATATATACATTATGAAGAGAAATAGATGATGAAGAGAAGTTTTCTTTGAATGGTAAATTCTGCAAATCTCCAAAAATTACAGGAATTTACTAACTAAAAGATCTGTTTGCCTGACAATAATAACAACCAAACATAAAGAGCTCTGTCCTAGTTCATGGTATTACACATCTCTTCAGTTATTTCTGCAAAAAAAGGTAACTATTCTTCATTTGTGTTTCATTTTGTTTCTTTTTGCCTTCTCTTATATTCCTTTGCGTGGGGACATAGGTACACTTGGCCAATGTGCCTTAGACATTTAAAGCAGAGCTGTGGGAGCACCACTGAGTAGCATGAGCTACAGGAGTTGTTATTCCCTCTTCCACTCAGAGCATAGTGGAGAATCAGAGGGAGAGGACACTTGTCATGTCTTAGATTTCAAATTCTGATACTTCATGACAATATTTTGGGATTTTACTGATTTCAGATTTTATTATAGTAGTTTCTACTTTCAGTTGTAACATTATAACTAAGAAGAACTGAATAAATTCATGTATCACTAAACTTGCTAATAACAATAATGAGTTTCAGATATACAAAAATCCCTGAAAGACTATTTAAGTTATTTATGCGTCCCCTAAAGCCAGTTAATGTTTATTGGTTTTATTTTTTATTATTTTTTCTTCATTACTGTTTTTCTTTCCTCCTATTATTTTTTTCTTTGAAGTTGTACTTGGCCACAAGAAAACAGGAATGTATTTAAAAGAATAAATTTTGTCCTGCAGTAGCTTTGTAAATCAGAAAGAAAAAAATTACTCCAGTAATTGGAGGCTGAAGCCCATCTCATGCACTGATCTCTGTAGGCTGCTTCCATAGCCAGCAAGAAGAGGGATGAACTGTTCTTTGAAGAAACTGTAGCTTTTCTAATTTATATATCCCAGTTTTAGACTTAAACCTGAGTGGATCCTTAGATTTTGTTATTTTTGTTTTCTTGGAACCATTTGTTTGCCTTGTGTTTCTGCATTGATGTTTCTATGTTGACTGTTTGTTTTGTTCAGCATTGCTTTTATGAATAAAAGCTATCACAGAGACAAGACTTTGCTTTTGTAAGCTATGATGTAAAAATTGCTCTTTCCCCACACTGAAACATGCAGCAATATCCCCCAGGACTAGGAAAAAGCAGTAGACTAAGTGGAATGGGATGGTCCCCATGTGTCTGGAAGGGAGCAAGCAGTAGGCTGCCCAACATGCAGACAGTTTATAAAGTAGCCTGCAATTCTATCTCATCTATTCTCATGAAAGCAGCTGAGGTCAGTGTGTCTGCCCACGCTTCCTTGTAAAACCTGAAGTGCATAGCAGTGTATCCAGTTTACTTAATTGTCTCTTGGAAATTCTCCAGCAGTGTGGATGTTTTGTCATGTCCTCAGGAGATCCCGTTTCTCTATGCTGTTTCTTCCTGGCACATCCTCTTCCCTATGGTGTGTGGCTTTTTTATTTCAGTGAAGAAGTATTTATTAACCTCAACAATGGTCAGTAGGCAAAAAGTTGTTTGCTTTACTTTAATGGAAAGAGCATTGTTTGATAGCACCCTGCTAGCTGAAGAGAGCCTTCTTCCTAAAGGGACCAACCTCAGCAATTGTCAGAAAATGCAGAGTCTTTAAATCTTCCATTGTGGAACTACTTTAATGACTTTCTTTTGTCTAACAGCTCTACAAAATTGTTATGTAAAGAAACTGTAGTGACTGGAACTTTCCTTGGTGCTGTGTATTTTTCCTCCTATAAGAGGCAGAAATAACATTAAGGACTCCATGACAAAAGGAAAAAAGAAAAAAAAAACCAGATGGTACTGTGTTGCTAAGCAACTTAAAGAAAGATGAAAGAAACCACAGAGCTCTATTTAGGTCTTGTAAAAACTCAAGCAGTAAATACCCACTCCTTTGATCTTATTTAACCATGATGATGCCTTAAAATCCTCTGTTGCTGAAAAGAAAAAGTTCTGGGGACAAATAAAAGAGGTAGTTACAATAGTCCTTGAAAGGTTAGAGATTTAAGAAGGCAGCCTGTCAGTAAAGAGTTGCCAAAAAACCCAGTTTTAATTGCACTGTCCAGCTCAACTAAGATCAAATCTAACATTGTCTATTTGTCCTTCCCCACCTTCCCCAGACCCACATCTCCTTTTACATCTGAAGTGACATAGTACAGCCATGATCAATGCATTTGTGGAACCTGGTGACATTCCTGGGTGTCACATCAGTCTCTATGTTCTCAGCCACCTGTAGATCAATGGCAGTTTCAAATGCATGGGCATTTGTAATTCTCACTCTGGTCCATTGAAAAATAAGTAGCAAAGTGTTTTGGGTCACTGTCTCCATTACAGTGAACAATGCACTGGTAATGTGTGCAGACGATTTATGTTCTGTGTAGTCAATCTCAGGCAGAATCAATTCTGTTTCGTGGAGGTCTTTATGATGCAGCAGACATGCCTCTGATTATTCATTTGAGCTAGTCAAAGATCACATTAAAGAAAAAATAAAAGAAAACAAAAGGGAGTATCTAGAAAGGTAAAGCCTTAATATAGTATGAAAATAATAGTTTGGGTAACAGCTTCTGCTCTTTTTTGACATAATTTAAAAAGAAGGAAGAAAAAAGGCAAGTTCTGATTAAAAGATACCATGTCTTGAAATTGCTATAAAATTACACAGTATATTTCACCTGCACTGAAGACAAATAACCTATGGCTTTCTTAGATACGAGTTTGCATAATACTGCATTAGTAGACTTATCTCGGGCAAAAAGACATATTTGTTTTCCAGAGAAAATATGAATAAGAAAAATATGAGTTAGAGAACAAGCCAGATACTCTACTGAAATGTAGTATTTATTTATGATAGGTGGTATAAAACTCTCACATACATGTGTATAGCTAGATAATTTGGTGTATGATGTAGCAATT
This sequence comes from Grantiella picta, assembly GCA_013397955.1. Classification (NCBI taxonomy): domain Eukaryota; kingdom Metazoa; phylum Chordata; class Aves; order Passeriformes; family Meliphagidae; genus Grantiella; species Grantiella picta. Next base: position 1,710,520 of record VZRM01002768.1, on the reverse strand, counting down.
ATTGAATTCCTTAATAATGGAAATAATTTATTTAAAGTGAATACTTAGAATATTGTGCCAGATTACAGAAATCCTGTCTGTCGAATCAGGCTTCAGAGTCCAGATAAATTACTTGCAATAGTTTTCATAAATACAGTTCTTTTGTATGTATATCTTTTGTAAGGAAATGCCAAGTCCATGCTTTCTTGATGTTTAGGATGGTGTTGCCAATAAACATTAACAGGGAATAAAATGTTGTTTATTCAACGACTTCAGTTACAGGATTAGTAAATAGTCTTGAGTATGCAATAGTGAATCACCTCATTGATTAGCAGTTGAGAACCTGTGGATACACTGAAATTACACTAAAAACTGCATCTATAGGTTTTAATACCAAAATTCCCCTAGCTCATTTTCTCACTGTTGAAGTCTTTGCATAGAAATCATTCTACTCAGCTCACCAAGTGCATTTGTGAAAATGCAAATACCACATAGATATTTTCATTGTAAGCTAATTTTTTTAAGATTTGTAACCTTTTTTTTTTTTATGGTAAGAGATAATGATGGAGTAGCATTTCATTAAACCAGTAGAAACTATTCCTTAAAAGGCTGTTTCATTATTTGAACAGAAAAGATCAAAAAGACATGGTAAATAATTTACTTCCTTAAGAATTCAATTGATAACACTTTAAATAGATGTTTGAAAAGAAATTCTTTTTTTGTAGGATATGAAAATTTTGAAAGTTTAGGTTTTTTCCTCTTTAAAAAAAAACAACAAAGAAACAACAAAGAAATACTAATGAAGAAAACACTGAGATTTGCTGCAGAAGGAGTACTTCCCTGGGAGTAGTGCATCTGACTTTGTCATGTGGCTAAAGATACGAAGCCTTTGGCAGATGGGCTGCAATGTGGCTATAAATACGAGAAATACATCCTGGAGTAGTCGTTTTAAGAACAGAGGCTCAAAGGAGCCAGACTGGTGCAGGCAATGAGGCACAAATCCATTTAAATCTTGTCTAGTGGCCATGTGTCATAAACCATCTGACAAATGGGTCTCCCTTGAAATCCAGCCTAAATTTCAGAAGAATGTCATGAAAACTCTGACTGGAGAATAGTTTGACGTACTTGAATTAGTAAATACAAAAGGGGACAGGGAGAGGAAAGTAAATAGCAATGTTTAGGGGTGAAAGTAAATAAAAATATTTATTCTTCAAAAACTTGATTTTGAAACTTAAAGTGGCAACTCCTTTTTGTCAATGTGTGTTGCTTTTTTAAACTTCTGCCATTCTTCTGCTGCTGACATCTATTGTAGAACCATGTTAAGATTGTAACATTATATTGGCCCATCAAACCCTACAACTGTGTTAGATCATTTGAAATGGGTTGTAGGGTTAAGGCAATCCACCTGGGTTGTGAAAAAAATTCTGGATTTCTCCATCCTTCTGTTGCTATTATTGGGCTAAGTTTTATTTATGTCAATTAAAAAAAAATACTCTGAGCTTACAATACTTCTGCTAAACAAGCTTTGGTATTTTGTTTTCTCAAAACTGAGAAAAGGAAAAGAAAAGGAAAAGATTTGAGTCCTTAAAGATATTACAATACCTACTGAAAATGTCTTATATGAATGAGTAATTTTGTTCGGCTTTCCAGTATACCAGGGGCTTTTAAAATACAGTGTTCTTTGTCTTTTCAGTGGATGGAGGCTGGTCTTGTTGGTCATCTTGGTCAAAGTGCTCAGCCACTTGTGGCGGTGGGCATTACATGAGGACGCGCTCCTGCACGAACCCAGCGCCAGCGTACGGAGGAGATATCTGCCTTGGCCTGCACACTGAGGAGGCACTCTGCAACACACAGCCCTGCCCAGGTACGGCCAATCCATCTTTGTTCTTTATGTGCCACTGAATAAGGCATTCCCAGTTAGGCAACATAATGTCCTTGATCTATTATTTAGAAGCAAATAGTTTCTCTCCCTTATTAAGTGCACAATCAGCTCTTACATGCTGCAGTGCTACAGTAAATCAAGTACTAGCAGAATATGTTCTACAGGACACTACACTACCTCCTTCCTCCCTCTTTAAAAATTAAAATTTAAGTTACCATGTCTGGATCCAGATTAAGTAAAATTGTGTAATATTTGAAGTGGATTATGCAAACAGTTTATGAGAGTTTTAATACCAATATCACAAAGAAGTGCTTTTGGTACAACACCAAACATTCACAGCAAGCAAATTGCTGAGGCTGATATTCAACATGTGTTATTACTAGGTCCTTCAAGTAGATAGTATTTGCCCTGTTTACCTATAAAACACAAAGCAAACTTTAATGGCCTTTGTAAAATTCCTTCTTCAACTTTGGATGTTGGGGAACAAAGACTTGCTCTTTTTAAATGAGTGTGGAGTGCTTAGTACATGAAATAGCTCAGCACTCCAGCCAATTGTATGATATTATGGTTCATGTCTTTTTCTGTGACTTTGACTCTGCCTTTTGACTTACATTAAAGGAAACTAATTCTTTTAAAATGAAATTTAAGTGAGAAATTGAGATTAAAACCACATAAACCTTCATTTATTGATGATTAGTGGATTATAGGCAGCAGCAAAAGGAAAGAAGAAGGTCTGATGCCACACTGTATTACTGGCTTCCCTTAGAGCTCCTAGATTCATAGCAAAAGTTTTATGCTCATATGATGAGGGCAAAAGCCCCACGAGTTTGAATGGATCATATTATTTGTTATGATTATTTCCTTTTCTAAGCACTACATGTCTTCTAGCAGAATAAAAGTACCTGCTTTGTCAAAATTAAAGTAGATGCAACACTCTGTATTGGGTTAAAAAAAAAAAAGCCAAGCATAGAAATCAGTTGCTGATTTGATTTTTTGAGACAAATAGTGTATTTTTGTATGTAGAAGTTGCATAGCTGCCTTGAAATCCTTAAGGCATTTTCAAAAGGTCATAGCTGGAGTGTTCATTGTGCTAGTATTTTAGCTATTTCTCTTGTTGTGCATTTATTTTCTACCACCATTTTCCTATAAATGACAGTTTGCAAACATTCATAAATAATGTCTTCATCTTATTTTGACCTGCCTGTGACCCAAATTTTGTAGCAGACGCAGGATGGAGGAGTAAGTTGGTTTCATTCATCTTGGTTCAAGAAAGTGGAAACCCTTATAAAACAATAACATTTCAGAGGCTTAAAATGTATTTCTCACATTCTGTAATATTTTATTAATATTTCAATCTCACTGAAAATTTGCCATAGGTTTTTGAAACAGCACATCATTCGCTAGCTGTGAGAATGGCCCTTGCCTCATGTTTACAATATAGGTTTCAAAACTGCTTTTTAGTGCTCTTATTTCACATTGCTATGGGTCAAAAATAACCACAGTGCTACATAGATCAAGTTTGGACAGACGCCTGAATGCCTGCAGAGCCATTTTCTTGTGGTGAGGACCATGTGAAGAGTGGTTCTTCCTTGTGCAGATCTGAAAGTACCACTGCTGACATTCACTGCTTGAGTGACGTGTTAAGTATAAGAAGGGAATAGTAATGACACTTGGAATCTAAGAACAACCAACCAACACAGAAATGCATATGCAAAAATGGAAATGATTTATAACTTTTCTTAAGTTGTGAAAAGCGCAAAGAATTTTTGGCATTTGAAATACTACTTTTTTTTTTTCTCCCCCAAACAAAACTAGCAGAAAACTAAACTTTCTGGAATCCTGATACTAAGGATTAGTTGAGGATATAGAGATTTAATGACAAATCCAACTGAAAATATTCAAGTACGCACTTAAAAGAAAGTAACAGGCTTGTGTCTGCAAAACACATCACTTTTTCTCATCTTTCATTTTAAAAGCTCTGTCGTTGAGTTTTAGGTTTTTCTTTAAATTTATCCAAATGCCATCATAGCAATATGAAAGGAAGCACTGCAGTATTGATCAGTAGTGACTGATTATCAGTAAGTGTAACCAGTTGCAGTGATGTCTGTAATATGTTGCATAAAACAGTATTTTATAGCTAAAGTATTTACTACTTCTGTAAGAGGTAAAAATGTGTTCTTTCCTTGGATTGGTAACTCTTGCATACAAAAAATGGAAAAAACAGCTGAGCATTAAGAAATGGTTGTGTAATTCTGCATGAAAGAAATGTATAATGTTGCACTGATTAATCTGAGCTTTCTGAGGTGCCACCTTCACCTAGGGATCTCTTAGGTACTGCTTTATCTTAACGTGGCTTCAAAGGCCGGCCAAGACTGTAGGAAGAAGGCATGACATGGAATGAGTACACCTTGCCATGTTAGAGGTGAAAAGCAGTTCCAGATTAAACACCTCTCCAGTCCACCCTCTCTTTCACACAGAACTGAGGAACAAGTTGAGAGGACCCCTCCTGAGGTGCAAGAGAGCCTCAGATACTTTGAAGATATAGAAATCAAAGGAATGAGGCAAGATAGCTGAGTCAGTACAAGACCATGCAAAAGCTATGGGTTCAGTTTCCCAGTGATGGCAGAGATAGTGGCTCCACAAATGGCATGTCTACAATTTGAAATCATACATCTGTTATCTTGGGTGCCTTACTTCTCTGCAGCTCTCTGAGCTCCCAACAACCTCCTCAAACCACAGGTTTGGTATGAAGAGCCACCATTGCAGGGTGAACATCTGTTTCATGCTTGATGTCCCCGCTGTGTACCAGAGGAAGATGATCAGCTCGGCACCAGACCCATGGACTACCTGTCCTGTAGGGTCTGGGTGCACTGTGGGACTCACAGAGTGTCTTCATGGGTACCCTAAGCGGCAGGACGAAACAGTAACCTTGCCCAGTCACCCATAAGTGACTTAGCATAATCCATTGTGTACTCTGAAGCTCCTTTTTGGTCATGGGATGTTGCTTCTTCAACGAAGAATCTGGCAGGTCGAAAGCACGTTATACAAGACGGAGCTGCAGAGTGCACCAGCCAACAAGATGCATTTAGGATGCCCACAGGTTTTTTGGCACCTGCTGTGTAAATCCCAATTATACCAGGACTGGACAAGAGTCTTGGCTCTGGCTTAAGCATGCTCTCTGTCACCAGAGAGAACTGGGCCAAGATTTGTAACGATCAACATTCCTTTAAACTTTAATGAGCAGGGCTTTATTATGATTAAATGCTTAGGGTAAAGATCCATGTACTTATTTTACTTAGATCCAGCAGCTGACACTGGAGGCGATAGCAGCAGCTCCTGGATGTTCCTGAGTAAGCAGGAAGAAGCCTGTCCATTTGCTTGACTCCCACCTCAGCTCTCCTACCTCCCTGAATTAGGACTGAACTACATTTTGGCATCTGCCTCTCTGCTCCTAGTACCCACTCTGCAAATGAGGCCCTCCCAGGACCTCTCCTAGGAAACAGGAAAGTCAAAGGACAGAGCTGAGTATTTCTGCTACTCACAATAACAAGATCCTACAAGCTGATTGTATCAAGGTATTTGTGCTGTTGTTCAAAGGAGGCCTCATCCAGACAGTTGCTAATTGCTCATAAATATCAATGTCGTGGTTCCTACCTGAGCTGCTAAGTAAATCCCCTTAATAAAAAACATCTATTTGTTGGCATTTTTCAAGACTGCCATCTCTAATATTCCTGCTGGAGTCTGTTAAATTTTAGATGACTGAGAACTTTAACTTCTTTCCTGTGTGAACAAGGGGAAAGTAATGAGTAAATATGAACCTGATATTATACAATATATTGGAAGGGGCTCCAAAGAGAATAAAATTTCTTGCCTTTCCACCTGACTGACGGTGGAGAAAAGCTTCACTAATTCACAAATGTTCTTCAGTCTAACTTGAACCAGAATTAGAAAATGCATAGTTTTTCATTTGAAGGAAAATGAAATTTATAAATTTGCTTCATATTGGCATAAAATCACTTAAAATTTTGAAGCAGAAACAAATTTGTTTTGGGATAGTAGTACTATTTATTCCATATCAAAACCATAAAACCTGTCTCTGTGGGAAAACTGACAGAACAAAGGAAGTTTGCCTGAGCTCTGTCTGTACAGCTCAAGGCCAAGCCTTGCCTTCATAGGTGTCCTCTGACTTTGGCAAATACAGTAAAGATGCTGAGTGCAGTAAACTCGCAGCACCTCATGGGAATGAGATCAGTTCATTTAAGGGAAGTATCTGAGATCACACAGGCATGAAATAAAAATATCTTATTCAAAGCTACATGAGGAGAGGAAGAAATATAGAAAAGAAATAGAAGGTGACAAACTGAATAGAGAAGTTGAGAATCTACAGCCAAGAAATAGACCTGAAATAGCAAAAGCTCAAAAAGAAAACTTAAAAAAAGGTTATCAAGATACTACTATTTTTGTGAATAAATACACATCCTGTTTCAGACTGGAATATAAACTCTTACAGTTCTCAGTGCTGCTTGTTAGGTACATTAAAAAATGCAGTGCCCTTGTCCACCCTAATGACCTAGACTGGAATTAATTCCACAGCAATCACTCTTTCAGTCACCACCACAGAATCACCCTGTTTCTCACTTCCACAAAGACCATGGCAGAAGCCAAAACAATGACATGTCTGCAGCAAATGCACCATCATACGCCACGTTTCAGAGACCTTTGCCAAAGCTGATCTGCCTTGGTTTTATCAGAATGAAGGAGCTGCCCTCTGCTAGATGGTGGTAGCTGCGGAGGAGACCTTCCGACCTAACCCAGAAATACAAGCTATTTCTCTCTCCCTCAGTGTTCTTGAAACTCTTAATCACAGTGTCTGCATGTGTGTCCCTCTCTGCCTGTTGCAGACAGCTGGTCCGAGTGGTCCAAGTGGTCTGACTGCGACTCGTCTGGCTTCCAGATCCGCGCTCGCCAGTGCATCATTCTGTTTCCTGTGGGCAGCCAGTGCACAGGCAACACCACAGAGAGCAGAGCCTGTGCTCTGGACTCCAACTTCATACCAGGTGAGATCAGCCACCTGCTTGAAGGATTAGTGAAATCTTTCAAGGTTTCAGGAGTGAGGCATTAGCACTGTTCCAGACTGTGCAGATCCATGAGCTGGAGCAGAACTTGCCTTTAGCCAGCACAAGGATGTTGGTCTACTGTGTACAGATGATGTTGTTAGATCTGGTGTCTACATAAAGATCTGTCCCATGTCACCCAATGCTGTGTGTTGTCCCTACTGTCACTGCCTGGGACTTTGTTAAGTCACCGTCACAGCATTCTGCAGGTCCCTCCCATTCTACTTAGTAGCAGGGATGAGTACAGAGAGAAGTTGAAAGTTTGCTTTTTATGTTAAGTATTTTTGAGACTAGGGTTATTAGAGAAACATTGCTCTAGGTTTTGTGGTTTGCATGTACAAAATGGGGGCTGTAGTAGTTAATCTGTAGTAGTTAATCTGGAAATAATTTCAGAGCGTCCCTTACATTAATAACTGCTCAGAAAGGTAAATACTATTAACTTTGCCTCCAGTCCTTATGTCCCCCATGACTACTAAGTAGCTGATGGATAGTCACGTTATGTATTATTCTACAGGATTTGCTGAAACTCATGACTGTGCTTTTGTATTTAAATCACAGCAGTCATTTAAATCCTCACAACAGTATGGGTGGTCACCATGCACTGCTTTTAACAGTCGGCTTTCTCCCTAAGTGCATTAAAAAAAGCTAGGGGTCTTTTCACAGGCAGAAAAATTTACATTTTAATGTATCATTTGAAATGTAGCTGTGTTTACTCAGCACAGCAACCTTTTCTTTCTGTGACTATGCAGTAAACTGTAGAAAATGCAGGAAAGATACCAACAACGTTAAACACTGTTTTTGTGGATGGTGCATAATGCTTTAACTCACAAATAGTATTTTCCTCTAAAACCAGTTTGAAAAATGTCAGTATGAAAGCAAAAACTCCCACATTGTATTTTTCCCCTTTTCTAAGGCTTTTGAAGCTCTATTAATATTCACATTTTGTGAATCCTCAGCTTAATCCGATACAAATTCTACATCTTGTTTTGGAAAGTTGGCATTTTCAGAATCTGAAACAAGCCACCTCTTCTCTTGCCCTTCTGGTTTGTTTGCTGTTCCTCCTGACATTACCAGTAACACAGCAGATAAGGTCGTGCCCATTATTCTCACCTTAGGGAATCTAGGTTGTTTTCTTCAGTTCACTCAGCTCTCTTCTACTCATCCAGGTTCTCTAACTGAAGGGTTTCCTCCCTAGCTCTTTCCTGAAAAGCCTAGTCCCTGCAGAAGTGGCAACATTCCTCTGTTGTAAGAACAGGTCACACAGTACTAACCTTAGCATTCTTGTATCTTTTTCCTCACTTCATTTGTTGCCTGGAAAGCCATTATCAAAGAACTTAAAATTCTGCTTTTTTGAAATCCAAGTATACTGTGTCAGTTACCCCACTTGTATACACATGATCCTTGACCCTTTCAGAGAGGTTTAAGGGACTGATTTGTAAGTCAGAACTTCCCTTCACAGAAGCCATGGTCCAGAAGTAAGGAGTGGAAAAACTTCATTGCCAACAGATTTTTTTTTTTCAGATTTTTTTCAGTATTTTTTCAGAATTTTTTCAAAGTCAAAAAGATAAGGATACAGGCTGTAATTACATTTTATTCGTTTACAACTGAGACCTATGAAATTGGCAGTCGTCTTTTTTGGAGATGTGTAAATTCCCACTTTCCACATTAGTGCTAGACGTGACTTCTAGAAGTAATGAGCCCATTTGAACACAAGGTAATTAAACTGTAGTTAATTTTACTATTCATTAAGTCAACTCTTTTTCCACAAAGAATTTTTTCATGTGCATTTCATCCTTTCAATTCCAGAGGTGTTTTGATCCAAGAATTAAAAATAAGTTGCTGCTTTTACTTGAGAAACCAAAAAACCTGAAGGTGTCATGGGACCTTTCTAATAATTATACCACATATCAAAATAGTTTTTACTTTTAATTTAAAGTGAATGTAATAGAATGAATTTTTAAATCCTTACTGTGTTAATCTAAATAGAAGTTCTCTGTAATATTTTTTCTCCTTGGCCTAAGTGGTTTATTTATTTTTCTAGAAATATCTGTGGCACGATCCAGCAGCATAGAAGAGAAAAGATGTGGCGGTAAGCTTTTCCGCTCGAGACGTGTATTTGTTTCACCTTTTGCACTCCCTTAGGATTATTCTACCATCTAAATGCTGCATTCTCATTATTTATACTTGTACAGAAAAAGGTAGTTCCTTGTACAGAAAAATGTAGTTACTACAAGATTTCTCATTAAATATCCATCTGTCATTGGTGACCTTTGAGAGTAAAAAGTGCATTATTGGTTGTTTGTATTTTCTTCTTTTTTTAGTGTGGCAGTCACCCTTGTACTCAAAAAGAAATATCTATAATAATTTAGTTATCAGTATGTCAAAATTTTTAATGTTGCTCCACCTTTTTCAAGATAATAAGTCTACAAACCTCTTTCTGACTCCAAATAAACAACAGAAAATCAGCCTGCTAACCTATTTAATAGCTCAGACTCTATCTGGGACTCATTTTCAGCTTCATTGCCAGAGACTAAACTCAAAAGTAAACAAAAGGTTCCATTCTGAAGAGTCGTGATGCTAGCAAAACAAATCTTGAAAGGAAAACCTTTTAAAACCACCAAACAAGAAGAAGAAGAAAAAAAATGAACTGGTTTTTTTTTCTGTGCTGGGCTATCACGCTTATTCTGTGTCGTCATGGTAATATCTCTGGCCAGTTCCAGTATTCTTCCATGCACAGATAAGCTGCTTTTTTAACCTAATAGAGGACAATGAAAACACAGAGGTTATGCAAGGGTATTTGTGCATATGGCAACTTGTTAAGGGAGCCAAGATAATGTTACTTGATTTTTTTACTAATTAGCAGTGGCACTCGTTTTGCCAAGTTCTACAACACTGGGAAATTCTCATAAAGGTGTAGAAGGATATTACAGTGATAGATTGATATATTGAAGTAGTCAACTGAGTCACCTAAATATTAGTTTGTGTTTCTAAGTACCCAGTAGGCATGGAAAGGTCCTACCTTAGGATTTACAAAAAATGAGACCCATGTGCTGGCCCATTTTTCTGTATTACAGTGAAAAACATCTAACAGAAGTTTTTAAGCCTAGCACCAGTATATCAGTTTATTCATTTGTACATTTAGGCAACAACAAACAAATTTGCAGCCATGTTAAGATGAAATTTCTGCCATGTGCTTCTCAGTGATACTTCTTTCCTAATCAAAAAGCACAGCTCCAGTTCAAAATAACAATGGAAAGCAGCATAATTTGTTTATTTTGAGCTAATCCTAGTGGTGCCATATCTGACCTGGTATCTGTTAGTAGCATCAGGGATTGATTGTGCTTGAGATTCTCTTCTACAGTTTCATGCAGCAATGGACTGCCTCTCAGTTTTAATCCTCACCATCCTAGGTGGAGATGGTTTCCCATGTATGATCCCATTGTACTTTTGAAAAGCAGAGCAGATAGGAGAGTTCTGGGCTTTGAGTTGTTGACTTTGCACTCTCTGGCTGCCATGCTTAGAAGTATATTGAGATTCAAGGAGTCTGTCTCTTCCTCTTTTCCCCTAAAATGCTACCATTTCTTCCTCACTCCCCCTTATATAAAGAAAAAATTCTAAGAGCTTGAGAAGGGAACAAACTGGCCAAGATAAGAAAAGAATGGTAACCACCAAAAATCAGAGCAGGGATGGAAAAATGTATGCTGCTGCTGGGACATCCATCCAACAAAAGGGATATGGAAAACACTTTAGGGAAAGCAGGAAGGTGGTTTAAAGATATCAGGATTTTGTTAGTTCTGCCACAAGTACTTATGTGTAAGAGGAAGTGTTGTAAGAGCAGCAGAGGAGGTGATATTGTATTGTTCACTGAAAAAAAAACCAGCTATATATGTACATCATATACATAATTTATATATAACAAGGCTTTGTTAAACAGTCTGAAGAAAAACAAATTATGAACTATTCAAACATATGGAATGCAATTAATTTTTCTTTGATTTGTGTTCTGAACTTGTTTAAGCATCTTTCAAAGATCCTAATACTTACAGAGATGTATGGGTATTTAAGATTCTGATAATGGTCTGTCCCTTCAGGGAAGTAAAATGAATTTACTACTGTAGGGATAAACCATTGCAATTGAGATATTTCCGGGAAACACATGAAAGTGCCCTTATCCTTATTTGAATCAAACACTTGTCTACATTTTTCCCCAAGCTGAAGCTTTTATTTCTACTGCTTTAAAATTAAGATGGTTTTCTTCGCTCTGCAGAGTTCAACATGTTCCACATGATCGCAGTGGGATTAAGTAGCTCAATCCTTGGTTGCCTTCTCACCCTGCTTGTTTACACTTACTGCCAGCGATACCAGCAGCAGTCCCACGACGCCACTGTCATCCACCCGGTGTCACCTGCTCCGCTCAACACCAGCATCACCAACCACATCAACAAACTGGACAAATACGATTCTGTGGAAGCCATCAAGGTGAGCACAGGGCCAGGAGCTGGTCTACACACCTAGGCAACATTTCTGCTGTATCAAAAGAATGCTCCTTGCTACTTTTCCACAGTGGCGTTTGAGCTCAACTTACGCTGATTGTTAATGACAAAAGTAGATTTCACTTGAGATATTGTAATTGCAGATCCTTTCAGCTGTCAATCCCTGTTAGGCAGGAAGTTGGATTTTGCATGTGCATATAATTTATACAGCAGCCTTTCCTGGGAAAAAGCAGATCACTTAAGTTGTTTTGTGGGAATTTTTTCCTAATTGTGTTCCCTAGTGGCTTGTTCAAGAAGTAGGGCCATTAACAATCACCATGGCACCTACTGAGGAAAATCCTTTGGCTCTGATGATCCAGTGTCATGGGCACTGTTCATCTTCCTACACTGAGTCTCTACACAAGAGATGTATTCGGTGAATATATTCTAGGTCAGACTCTCAGCTGGTGTTTATACCCAAACTATTCTGTGAAAGAGCAGTACAGATTTACTGAGTCTATAATGATATCCATACTAGTTCATCATTATTCCCAAATTGCTATTTTCTTTTTGTGACCTTTTAAAATAACTCTGCTTTTCAGATCCACTGAATTAAGGAAGGATGGGCATTCTGAAAATACTTAGTTCAGTATGTTCAGATTACACAGTTTATTCATGCAGCTGCAAAGCTTTTTTGAAAATGAGGATTTTTCTTAAATCCTACCTGGATAATCCAGTTCTTAATTTCTGCATTTTTCTTTCTAATTAAAGACATTTTAATGAAATTCATTAAAACCAGCAAGAAAAGTCTGGATCTTCTTGTCAGCAGTGGAATATGAACCTAATTTAAAGCTTTTCAAATTCCACCAATCATCTCTCTAGATGGCTACAGAAACAAAAAAATAAACCAAAAAACCCAGTCCTTTGAAATTTCGTATTCTAAATACCCATATTACTTTTTTGAAAAACAGGATTTATGCTCTTAAGGCCCTTAGACATTTCTGCCACTTGAAAATCAGGGAATTAATGCAGTAAAGAGAAACTAATTCTTGTTCAGTAAAAAGATAATAAGTGACTCATTCTAATAGAAAAATTGCATATGTATGATTAAAAAATATTCATAGGATCATAAAATTAGTTTTGTAATATGGGGGGGGGATGCCTGGCTTTATTAAGTAGAAGTCTTTTCCAAATGCAAGTTTCTGTAAATGTACAGGTATTTCTCAATGCATTTTTGACTGGCTTACTATACACAGATATTTGCAACAAAGGCTACCTTGGTGAAAGACCACTTAGTGGTTACCTTTCCCATGTCCTTTTCATTTTCTTATTTCCATTATTTTTTCTTCCCAGGCATTTAACAAGAACAACCTGATTCTAGAGGAGAGAAACAAATACTTCAATCCACATCTTACTGCAAAGACTTATTCTAATACCTATTTTACAGATTTCAATAATTATGATGAATACTAATGGGCTTGTGTATTTTCTGGCCTCCTGTAACTCCCCAGTCCCCAAGGCCTGTGCTACTTGACTGCTCATGTGATTGAGGCTTCAGAGATGAAGTTCAGAGACATTTCAAGCACGATCCAAGCCATCAATGTCCCATTGCTGCCAAAAGCCCAAGCCGCCTGTTTGTGACATGATGTTTTCTTTGCAGAATGCAAGGTTGGCCTTCAGTGTCAGGGGCAGCTGTAGCCCCTCGGTGTTGCTGGACCACTCCTGAGGATTGCATTGCTTCGCTCAGTTTTATAAATTTCCACTCCAATTTCTGTAACAAGTGACTAAGTATTACCTGAGTTTTAAAAAGAAATAATAATGTTACCCCTTAAAACCTGTGCCAGGAGTACAAATCCAATTTTCTTTTTAGGCGTTGTCTTTTATCTCCTTGGGGTTTAAAAAGGGAGCTTTGCTGTTAGCCCTCTGTGCAGTCTCCTGAAGCTCACACTGCCAAAAAGAGCTCACAAGGTGCTGGGGATGACAAGAAATGTGGTGGTTTAGTGATCCTCTGCAGCAGCTCTGGGCTCTCTAGGCTGATTTTCCTGGGCTGTAAATCACTCTGGCTGCAGTTCAGCTGCTCAGAGTGCAAAGCAGTACTAAGGCTGTACCAAGAGATACAATCCTGTAATTAACCCGGACACCTCCAGGGTCAGTGGTTTCCAGTCTCGAGCTGAGCCCAGTCACATAAAGCCTTCACACTGCGCAGTTTAATTTTTGAGAGGATGTGGAAGGGCATGTCCCACAGGGAAGCCAAGGGAGGAGGGCAGGTGGGAGAGGCACACTGGGCGGTTTTTCTGTGTGTCCTTAGTAAAGCAGCCTTGCTGCAGCATGAGGGTTTGCTGTGGCATCCCCCAGGCTTCCTCTCCCTGGTGTGTGCGCGTGGAACACGCTTGTCTCTGATGGCTGTGGCACTCGCCACCAGGCTGGCCACGGAACAATACAACTGCACTGGTTTTGGGAGCCACCTCTGGCTCTTGGGGGCATGTAGGCATAATCATAGGTCTGCTTTTTTTCTTTCCAGCTTTTACTTTATATGCACGTGTCCGACAAACAAAGCTGGCTCAGAGAATATTGATATATTTGCAAAGGGCTGTCTCATCTTGCTGCCATGTCTGACCTGCATCAGTCAGCCCCTAAAGTAACATTCTTAAGGTGTTTTAAGTGAATATCTTGTTGGACTTCATTGATGTAAATATTTAAAATACTATTTGAGTTTTAAGTTATCAGTTTTAACTCCATTATAGTGGTAGATGAGGAAACACAAAGTTTTATACCATTTTTCTTTGTTCTGTCTGTCTTCACCCACATTCATGATATTGTTATTTTTGTATTTGAAATTCCAGATGTATAACTAAAAAGAAAATTGCAGGAATTTGAGTCAGATTTTTCAGCATATATAGTAGCAAGGAAGCATTTACTATTCTCAAATAGCAAAGATTTGTGAGAAGCAGCTTGTGAGAAGAAATCGGAAGTGAATATTAAGGATTAAAGAATTGGACTTTCATTTTCTTTCTAGAAACAAAGACCATTGCACTAGAATACTAGGGAGGTACGCAAGGAGAAGCAGAGTGGAAATGTTTCCATTCTGTTTACAGCCCTTGATAATGAGGTTACATTATGATAGGCAAATAGAAAAAGACATGTGCACATTATAGTGATTCACAACTGCGTAGGAAAAAAAATCAAAAAGTACCAAGAAACACTTAGATAGCAAGGGTAAACACTGTATCTACTGATGGCAGTGAGCTACGTTTTTGTATGGGGATAGATCTGAATGTAGTGCTATGCTTCCAATCTGTTCCACAGAAAAACGAAAAAAATTCAAAGTGGTCTTTAAAATGCTATGCAGTAAAATGAACACACATTTACCATCTATGAAAGTAATTAAGATCAGCAGCCTATTTTTTCCAGCTGAATAGTTCCTGTTGTTACTAACTCAGTCAAATAAAAGCACCTCACCTTCGCACCAGCTCATCTCCAGAAAGTATAATAATTCTGGGTCTCTATAATTTGTAATTTTTTACTGTACATTAGATTTGCTTTTCCAGGAATAAATTAGCTGATTGCCCTGGGTAAGAGAAAATTTTCTTTGTGAGAGATAGAGCGGAGAAAAGCTCTCCAAATCATAACCAGTATGGTATTTGAATTACTGTGTTCATGCCAAAAGATAAATTTTATATTTAAATAAGATAAAATAAAACCTATATTGCTGCTACTGCCAAGAAAAAGCAGCACATGTACATACACACATATGGGCAACATTGTTCCTTTCTGCCCCTGTACTAAGAGCACATTAGTCCAGCTTATGGATTTTATATTTAGACTATTGGTTTTGAGACCAATACCTTTAAAACTTTGGAACTATGTATTTTTATTTTAACCTTTTTTAATTAAAATTACTGAAATTATCTTTCTTTTTTCCTAACTCTTCAGTAGTTTGAGGCACACCTATCTTTATAGCGATCTATTTTCCTTTTTTTTAATGGATAAATACATATATAGATATATGTTATATATGTGGTAATAATACCCGAGGTTAAGTCTGCATGATCCTAGGTAGAAGTGCATTTAGCAGATGCTCAATCTGCTCACACTTCCCTCTCCCAAAGGAATATTTCAGGTGTTCCAGATCTTTGAGCAGCTCCTGTGCCAACATGTCAGGAAAGTTGAATCAGAAAGAAATCTCTTAATTATTTGTCTTTGTCATTTAGCTTCCTAAATTTAATTGTTCTATATCACAGGCAGAAATATATTCAAAACTCTATCTGAAGCAGCAGGGTAAATACGGAAGTTTCACAGCACTTAAATCAGAAAAACTTGATGGCAAGATTTCCTTGTCAATCTAGATTGTGAGACTACAGGTTTTAAAGCCTTTAGATATTTGTGTCTTAGGTAATTTTAGAGGACCCCAGATGCACTGCCTGTATCAGTATTTTTACCTTCTGAGTTCTGTGTAGCTGCCCAGGTAGTTTAGTACAGCTTTTCCTAGTACATGGAGCAAAGCAAAGTGCTCAACTTTGCTTACTTTATTTAGCATTTTTTCAACTTTATTTAGCATTACTTCAACTTATTTTATTTAACATTTTTTGTAAAACAGGCTACACACATTTTGGTGAAAAGCAGATTTCATAGAATTGTTTAGTCTGGAAGACGTCTAAGATTGAGTCCAACCATTAACCTAGCACTGCCAAGTCCCCTATTAAAAGATGCCCACTTCTCCATCAAAGCTCTTATTTTTCTTTCCCTCAAAATGTAACAAGTGGGTATTCCCTGCAGTCCTTGTTTAAGCCAATATAGCTCTCAAATTTTCTCAAGGATAAAATTCAGTTCTGAAAGCATTGTTCTGTTCTTTGAAAGGGAAAATCAAGTCCCTTACTCATCACATGTCATACTTAAATATGCTTCATCCTTTGGTTGGATAAAGTGATCTATTCTGGATAAATAATTGTATTACCTCTAATGCAATTAGTTAATATTACTAACCATGTTTACACTGATTGCCTAAATTTAAAAATGCTTCTCTATTTTGAATGCAAACAGTTTGACAGATAAATCAAAGTTCTCAAAGTAAAGCTGTTTCCTTGTGGCCACGCTACATGGAGGGAGGAGGAAGCAAGATTTCCAGTCACATCCTGCACAGGATATACACTCATTGGCTAACTCAAACTGCAACTATGCTTTAGTACACATTTTGTTCTTATTTTTTATGTCTGATACATAGCATATGTTTCTCAGTTGCTTAGAAAATGAACTCCTGTGCTTGCAGATGTATCTTGGACTTTGATTTGGGTCTGACGATCTTTATGGCCTTTTTAAGTTTCTCTATGTAGAAGCTTCTCCAGCTGTTTGCAGTCACCTGATGTTGAAGCAGTGTGGTTTGGCTAAAACTAATCAAGAGATTTTTGATAAGGATTAAGAATTCTGTAAGAGAGTGGAAGAAAGAATGGGGCTTAAATGGCTTTGATTTCCAGGCTATTAAGCAGTACTGATTAAAGTCTCATATGGGTGTAGGATACTGTGCATTTAGTCAGCTCTACCAGAGCTCCACAGCAGCCTCTGGGAAAATACCATGCCAGCGTGCAAATCAAGAGCTACTGAAGCACTTATGTTAGTGAAGAAAGTTCTCAGAGCATCAGACCATATGGCTGCTCAAACCAGAAAATAAAGTAAGAGGTCCCAGATGCAAGTAAAATGTTAATAGGATTAAATGCTTCAATATTTTTTTCCTCATAATTATAGAATGAATATATTCACTTCTTCAAATGTGGGACCAGTTTTAATAAAATCGGCGCAACATGAGCACATTCCTAATGTTAATTGTATGCATAATGGCTTTGCTGTATGAGATCAATTCTGTAAACAGTTTGGTCCAAGCTTATCTTGCTCTGCTTGAGGCGTCTGGCCAATTTTGATTGTAGCTGCCACCAGCATCCTCTCTGTCTCCTCTAGGAAAACGTGTTTAGATGGGCAGAGTAACATCCTGATGAGGGCTTGTGTCTCTCCACCAACACTGCAGTGAGCCTAGAGCTATACATCTAGTTATCAGTGTCATTTCCATGCCTAAATTTAGGTTGGCAAAAGCTAGGCTCTTGAATATAATTTTACTCATCACAAGAGTAACCACACTGACATCAATGGTATAGGTGTAACCAGTTACTTATTTTAATGTGTTTACAGAATTGAGCCCAAAATGTATTGCTTCTGCACAAATCCATGCACAGTACAAGATGATTTCAATAGTAAGAAAACAGATTCATTTTAAATTGTTCACAAGCAAATCTGCATCTTGATATCAGGGAATAATATGTGTTCATTGTGTGGGGTATTTGAATTCATTCCTTTCTTTGCTAAATAAATGAATGATAAAACAAGATACTGCTTGACTTCATTTAAAAGCCATTCTTCCAAATAAAGAAGGATTGTGGGATCTGTGGACATTTTCCCTTTTTTCTGTCTACTCTTCTCCACAATAATGAACCCGTGTGTGGCTAAAATAGCCTTTAGCAAGACTCTTCTGTGTCACTAAATGAATGCTTTGCATTGTGTTGCCATGCGACAAAGTTCTCTAACTGGGATGGTACAAAGAGGGAAATATGCAAACCTGGGAGGTTTGGAAGCAATTTCAACCCCAGCAGAAGTAAGGGTAGGCAGAAGTGAAAACAAAAACGTAGAAGAATGTGACTGAAGGCTTGGCAAACTTGTCAATAAACTCACAGGAACACAGAGCCTTTTTGAGAACTGCCAAGGGTGAGGCTATCTGGACTGTAAGCTCCTGGATAATCAAGCCAACTAAGTAGTTCAAGAAGCAGCAGTCTTATTGCAACAGATTGTTACTCAGAATTGGGTGAGAAATTAACTGGTGACACTGTCAGCACCAGGTAAAGCAGAAGGGGTGGAAATGCGCTCACAAGTGGTGAGCGCCACTGTCCAGGTTGCATTTTGGCAATACCTGTGTTGGCAGGAAGGGTAAGGGAAGAGGACTGTACCTGTAGAGCAGGTGCATGTAGAACTCTTGCATTCTGGACTAGCTCCAGGCTAGTCCCACAGCCTGAACACCCACAACCAGGTAGAGTGTGTACCCCTTTAGTTTCCCTCATTTACTAAAGGAAAAAGCACCATACAGATGGCATGCTCTGAGATTGTTTCATGGTGGAAGTTAAAGCACACTGAGAGGTGTGCTGGGAACTGATAAACCTTGTGTTTCCTATTGGCTTTTTGCATCCAGGTTGGACATTTCTCACATACTTCTCTCCTTGCCTTCTCTGCTTGAGGGAAATTGATCATAGCTTCTACGGTGCTGAGTATTTATCAATTTGAAGCAGAGATTTTATGCCAGTAGTGAAGTCTGCTAAAAATTTTTACTGTGAAACTGGCATCAAGGGCTGTGTGAAAACTGCTACAGTGATACCAAGTCTGTCTTACTGAAATTGGTCTTAAACTGAGGGTACTATAGCAATTCCTCAACTGAAATGATTGTCTGAGCAGAGATGATAATTTTCAAAAAAAGATTGAATTTCAACTTTCAGCATTCTCATAATCCAATCCTAGAGGATGAGAATGCAGAAGGAAGGTGCTATTTGCACTTGGTTTTTGTTATTTTTTTCTCCAAGGGATTCATCCACAAATCTCATCCAACAGTAGCTTTGGATTTCAAAATACCATGGAAGGTAATTAACAATAACAAAGTAGTTTTGGTCACTGCAATATAAGGAACACAATAAACTATTAGAGAGTGTCCAAAGGAGGGCAACAAAGATGGTGAAGGACCTGGAGGGGAAGCTGAATGAGGAGTGGCTGAGGTCACTTGGTCTGTTCAGCCTGGAGGTGACAGAGGGAAGACCTCAACACAGTTACAACTTCCTCAGGAGAGGAAGAGGAGGGACAGGCACTGATCTCTTCTCTGGTGAGCAGTGACAGGACCCCAGGGAATGGCCTGAAGTTGTGTCAGGGGAGATTTAGGTTGAATATCAGAAAAAGCTTCTTCACCCAGAGGGTGGCTGGGCACTGGAACAGCTCCCCAGGGAAGTGCTTACAGCACCAGCCTGACAGAGTTCAAGAAGCATTTGGACAATGCTCTCAGATACATGGTGTGACTTTTGGGGTGCCATGTGCTTGGCCAGGAGTTGAACTTTGATTATCCTTGTGAATCCCTTCCAACTCAGCTTATTCTGTGTTTCTGTGTGATTCTGTGATAAGTTTTCTAATATTCCATATTTCCTAACTTGCTAAACCCATGGTTTTGAATGAATTCTTACTTTTATTACCTACAGCAGTAGACGTTGACTGAAAGTGAAAGAAATATAAAATTTCAAATAGGTGGGACATATAAAGTCCCAATTTTTAAATAAAGCTTTATTTGATGACAGGAAAGCTGCAGAAGAAATTGCTTTTATATCCTTGTGCTGAAAAGTGCTTTCTTTTGTCATGGCCCAATGAAATAACCTGTACAATGGAAAAATTGTTTGTAATAGTGATGCATCCGAGATAAAATAATTGATATAGAGCTTGGAGATTTTTAGCAATAATAAACATTTTCGTTTGGTATCAGGACAATGCCATTGTTTATTGCAATAATGGGAGTAAATGATCCCTATACAAATCTTTATAGGAAACCATTTTTCCTTGCTATTAACTCCTTCAAAAACAGCTTTGTTAGCAAAACTTCTCATGAGAGCTGCTAAGGATGCTCACATTTAATAAGAAACATTGTGGTGGCTCGAGCATAGAAACACAAGTGCAGGGATCTAAGCCAGTTAAAACTGCAGTCCCATTCCACTGGTGCTGAACTTACTTTGGATTTACACCTGTTCAGGCAGCTTATCAAATTTGTCCCAGCTTGTCAAATTTATCAGCCTGTCTGTTGACTTATTTAGGGCTCCACAGGTAATTTAACATAATGCTTTACTGATTATCTGGGACACAAAGAAGAATCTCAAATGATGGGTGGTGACTGTATTTCCATCATACGTCCCATCACGTTATCCTCTCCAGTGATGTTTTTGGATATTTTTAATCATTTCATTTGATGAATTATCTTTTATCAGATTGGATTCTAGGTTGGGGAGGGTGGGGAGCATATCACTTTTCCAGTCTTCATTACTCAGATAGGCATTATTGAACTGCCTTTTAAAAATTTTATTTAGTGCCTTTTTTAAAACTTTGGTAATAAGGATTTTTCCCCCCCACTTAGCTATTTAATGTCAGCATGACCTCAACTTCATCTTCTTGTGCTCATCTGACACTTTTCTCCAATTCAGAACACTTTGACATACTCAAATCTCAGTCATACATTTGTGAGCTTCTTCATCATATTTTTGCTTGCCTGGATTTTACAGTAGTGGTAGTAGTACTAATCTGGTAGGGAACTGTAGCAGTGAGATTAACCCAGATGAATTTAGA
>VZRM01002768.1:1563920-1689567 GCA_013397955.1 Grantiella picta | reverse complement strand
TAGGACCCAGCGACGCCCAGCTCCCCGCCGACCCTTCCCCGACACCCGCTGCACCCCAATAAACCCTGGATCTCTAAAGCTCAGCGTCTGCATCCTCTGATCGCCACGACTCCTGCTATCCTCCGTCGGGGAGCTAGCCCGGGTGAGGGTGCCGCGTTTCCCGGCTCCGCTGCGCCGCCTCAGCGTGGGACATCCCGGCGGGGACCCCGTTTTGGTGAGGCTTTTCGGGGTCTTGCCGCCTCCCCAGAGCGAGAAAACTTCAGGGAACACCAAGTTCTGCAGTAATAAGTTTATAGTCTGTTCAGAAGAAAAGAAAAATCAACCTCTTTACCTTTCATATTCCCTTTGAAGCTTCCTTGCTGATGTTACTCAGGTGCCACAGTGTATATTTCTCTCCGAGTGCTCTTCAAGTCAGTGCTTAGAGTAAATGTCATGTTTATGGGATTTTTTGATCATATGAAAAGTTAAATGTGTCTGGTACTAAAACAGATATAAAACTTGCCATAAAACCATACCACATAGATGGGTAGAAATGTTTTCAAATCTCATGATTTGGTCCCAAATATGGATCTCCTATTCATAACTTCTCAAGAACATCCCTTGTATGGGTGGTTTTTTCAAATCCTTGTCAATTACTTATCCATGGCCATAATAAGTTCACCTTAGCCTATGATTTCCCATGAAACCTCAGTTAAGATTTCTCTGAAGGTACAGATTAGAGTAGGAGATACTTTTTAGTGGTAAAAATGTTGCTGCTGATAAACACTGTGCTGCAGAAAGGTACAGGTTCAAGAGAGAATTCTTCTCTTCCCATCACTGGCATTTAAGTAAAAAAGTGAAAATAAAGGAAAGTTAGCAGCTTGGTTTGCTGGGAGTGGTTTTGGAATATGAGTTCCTCACATAGATTACAGCAATCAATGTACCATAATGAGAGCTTTCATGCTGGGTAACCCCAGAAGTGTTTTCAAGCTCCCATTTACTCTTTCCTGAGAGTAAATGGGAGCATCTCTATTGTATCTATTCAGGAAAGGAAAATTCATCCACCATAACCCTTCAGCAAATGTACTTAATATAGAGTTCAATATCTATTAAAAATTTGCAGTCTATTTTTAAATTATTACAAACCCAAATAAATAAGGGAGCAATCAAAAAGTGTCCTAATATTCACAGAAGCTGTACTCCTGTCATGCTGCACGAACTGTGTGATGACATCAGCCAGTTATCAACCTGGAAAATTTACAGATAATAACATTTAAACATTAAGTGGCTGTTTTAGCCAACACCAGGAGCCCGCCTCAAAGATTTCCTGGAAAAGCAGAAAGACTTGTGCTTCTGAGCAGGTCAGGATTTGATTTGTTTCATTTGCACATTTTCTAACACCAAAACCAGGTGGGATTCAAGCTGTTGTTTTTCTACATAATGTGTGTGTCTGGATGAAAAGTCACTGCTCAAAAGAAACTGCTGTACAACTGCCTCATGGCTTTTTACCTGCTGTTTGTAACCTGGTTTTGAAAAAACATGAATATTCTTGTGTTTCTGGGCTCACATGCTCTCTCTCTCCTATGCACATGTGCACACAAGCACATACATTTCCAGCATGGCAGAAGGAGAATGGGACGAGGATTGCTGAAGTCGCTGTCAGATGACAGTTTTAGCTTTTTGTGTGCGTAATTGTATTTTATTCTTCCTGTTCCCTGTGATCATGTTTCTTACTGATGCTTGAGAGCTCACACACCAGCTGAGACCTGGAACATAAACACAAAACATCAAATCAGGTTTCTGTCTGGGAGTTCTTAATGTGAGTTGCCTCAATATTTGAGCAGTAGTTGATGACAGTCTTTAGCTTAAATAATGCATGTTATCTCTGAAGAAAAGTGTCTAGAGGGTTACTCAGACAGTCTATACAAATTGAGTTTAATATCCTCTCGATTCCCTCATTAAAGAATACAGTGCCAGGGTTGTAGGGCCCAAACAGGGGTCATTAGCAGGGGTACCACTGCACTGCTGGCAAGCTGGCCTGCCATTCCTGCTCAAAAATGGTGTTCTATAAAGTTGCAAAAGGGATGCTAATAAAAGCTAAAGCACCATGCACACAGCTTTGCCTTCTGTGAATGACGTATGCCCACACCTAGGTGAGTTCTTTTCCTAAGAACTGCAAGTCTCTGTTAGGCATGGAATAGAAGTTGAACTAGAGTTTCACAAGGTAAAAAATCCGTGCTGACTAGCAGTAACAAGGCTCCTCTAGGCAAGAAGTCTTACAAGTTTGTGTCTAATGAGATGGGCCCAATGTAGTGACCTCAGAGCTATCCTTAAATAGTGGGCAATTGCAAGCAGTGAGGCATCACGGTTTCCCTCTAATAGCAGACTCAGAAATGTGTATCAGAAATGGCAACTGCACCTGGAGGTGCTGTTTATTAGTTCTCTGTGTCCAGATGGTAGGCTTCAGCCTGCATTGTCCACATGATAATAAACTCCTGGTTTCTTCTATGCAACAAATAAAATTTCTATGAAAACATTAGCCACTTTAACCAGTTAGTAATTTAAATTAACTTCAGCAATAGCTCTATAACCAACCTGTTGTGACCTTTTCCTTACCAAAACTAAGATTATTAAAAAATAAAAAGAAACATTATTTCACTGTTTGGCTTCTTTCCACTACAAGTATTAAAGTTAAAATGTTCCTGTTCAGTATTTTTGTTATGCTATCTGCTTCAGCCAAATCAACAAATAAAAGGGACTATTGCCAAGAATTTTTATCTTTGTGAAAACGTGTGAAGTGACATTTAGTTTACCTAAATCATAGCAAGTGTTCCATTTTGAAAGCCTTTTTAACGACAATAAATGCAGTTGCAAAATAATTTCAGTCCAAGAAGACTGAAGCAGAGTTTAAAATATTGGTGGCAAATATGATTAGAAGTCCTTGGGTGAGAATCAAAAACAAACAAATGAAAAAATGGAGAATGTCTAGATACATCAAAAGGAAACATGCCATCTAATAGGCAGGAATACTTGGGGCTCTTTTACCAGTGCCAGTAGGTGAGATGGGTAAGTGACCTCTTGCTCTTTTATAGTTGGATGGGTTGAAATTATTTGTAAGTCTCAATCCCATCCAGATAGATCGTAAACCTAGTCCAAAAATTGTTGTGAGGGATAATCTTTGTTCCAGAGAAGCCCTAGGCAGCTGGCAAAACAAGAAACTCTTACTTCACAAGAATAGGTTAAAGGGGGCACCTTAGCTTTACAACAAACACTGCAGTACTTTGTGGATCATATTTATCCATGTACTGGGGATGCCCTCACAGCACTTTAACTCTGTTACGCAGCCAGAAGCCCACCTGTTCTGGTTGGTTAACTGAGCTTCCAGCTGCTGGGGGCTGCTGAATGAAGTCTGACAGATGGAATGAGCTGGTCCTAGAACTTTCTTTCAGTAATTTGTCTTTGCTGGGTGGTGCTGGTTGCCACACCAAGGCATCAGTGGATTTACTCTTCCTCTGGTCAGCCCAACCACACCTGATCCTCCCTGTTGGCATGCAGCACTGTGCAGGACCCGGGAACCTCAGAACATCTCACGTACCCGTTTGAGGTTTGAGGTTTTTGTCTGAGCATCAGTAGCCAGGATGAACAAGAAGAGGTGTTACAATCACTTTTTATTGGTAGGGGAACACTTGCCTGGTGAGATTAAGGAGTGGTTTTTTCAAGGCACAGGGCTGAATGGCTCTCACTGATGGGAGCGTGAGCATTGAATTTTTTTGTAGATCTAGCCCCAGATGAATTCTCTGAGATGTAAAACTTGTCTTGGAGCAAAGGCAGGCATGAAACCATAGCTTCTGACAGAGAGATTTATTCAGAGAGGATAATCCCGTATCTCGCAGAGACAGTTTTGAGTTAAAAATGTCACAAGGCTCCACATCTCACCTCTAAAATCCCTAGAACAGGGTGAGGGTCTCATGTTTGCCTTCATGGTCTGTTGTCAGAGGAAGATCTGACACGGATCCAAGCAAAGTCTGAAATCTGGATCAAAGCATGTCACATTTTAAAGTATTCTCTATTTTTTTGCCTTGCTGTAGCTCATCAACAGTTTTGGCAAAACCCACCGATTTTTCAAGCCTTTTTTCCATAATGTAGTGCAGAAATATGCATTGGCAATATCCATCCCAGCAGTAGGAAATGTGAGAATACTTGAACAAATATGAACAGCCCATCAGCTCCCTCAAGCTTTTGTAAATTTACCTGTGGAACTGGGATGCTATAAATCTGCACATAATTAGGAAAATTCTAATGTAAGCTGAACTATGCTGTGATCCTTGAGAAAGGAATAACCATTAGCCTGTAGGAACTTGGATACGCTCTTTAGTGTGCTGTCATTCCCTTCTCACATTCCATGTGCTATCGCTTAGCAATTTCACTACAAAGATAAAACAATACCACTGGAATGAAACACATTAACACTGGCTAATTGGTAGATCACTAGAAAAGAATTCTCCTCTGGATGGAGAGAGTGTTTTTAATAGGCTTCCACAGAAACCTATTTTCACCCTGATGCTGTTTTGTGCTTTTTGTGTTAGTCAGGATGAAAAAAAAAGCAATATTGAGGTTGTGGACACAGAATACAGAATTAATAACTAAAGACAAGGAAAAGCTACAAAACCAGCACATTGTGCAAACAAACAGACCATGCAAACTGCTTGCAGAGTCTTGTGTAACATTTCTTGGACCCATGCTGTCCTCCCTGAAGGTAGAGCTTGATGACTGCAGCTGATTGTACCTAGCTGTGAAGCCAGATGTCCTTGGAAAACTAAGACAAGTTGCCATTCCCTTTCTCACATTCAGTAACCACCTGTTGCAGTGGAGTAGCTGTGTGTCCCACAGAAGGGGATAATGAGGATCAAATAAG
Organism: Grantiella picta; assembly: GCA_013397955.1. Classification (NCBI taxonomy): domain Eukaryota; kingdom Metazoa; phylum Chordata; class Aves; order Passeriformes; family Meliphagidae; genus Grantiella; species Grantiella picta. The sequence goes on along the minus strand of VZRM01002768.1, from coordinate 1,684,673 downwards.
AGAATGGGGCAAAAGGATGAAATTAATATTCTTTGTCGTAGGGTTATTCATGGCTTTGATAGAGCAGAAACATCTAAAAATAGATAGACATGTTTTCCTGATGTTTTGTCTGTGCTGTCCCTTGCAATTACCCAAGCTGTTCCAAGCTGAATGGATGGATCATTTATACCATAAGGAGTATTGTAACCTTGGAGCTCTTTATAAACTCTGCTTATGTTCCTATTGAGTCTTCTTTCTTTTTCTTTTTTTTTCTTTGTAATAGCAATTACATAACTCACAGAGATTAATTTGGTTTGTTAGGCAGATAACATTGAATATTTTAAGATTAAACTGAGGCATCATTCAGATTTCCAATGGGCAGCCCATTCTGAGAGCTCACCAAGGGGTGGTTCTGCCACATAAAATGCAATCACCAAAAGAATGTAATTTTAGCTTCAGTTTTAGTTTTATTTAATGGATGTTTTCTAATGGTGTAGAGTGTGTCCTTAATTTGCCTCTCTGTAATGTGAGATCCTTTAATAAGGAATTCAGAGGTAAGAATTTTAATTTTTTTTCCCCAGTAGCATTCTTTTTTGTGGAGGCAATCAGCATTAAAAGCAAGACTGTAAAATACACCTTTTTTTTTGGATATCTGTAGCAGCAAGTTGTCAGTTTGGAATGCAGGTCTCCAGTGAATGACCTGTGAAGAAGATCTACACACAAACATTAATAACATTAATGTTAGAGACAGGGCAAAGGACAGCTAAAGCTTTGAATTGAGACTTGTAAACTATACAGAAAAATGGGAAATTAATATGCTTTTAGTGTAAGCAGGAACAAAGGATCACAAATGAAGTTCATGGCAGAACCAGTGGAACAGTGGTCTCTGAAAAGGCTGGAAAGAGGATTTGCCAATCAATACTGTTCCCAAAAGGAGTTCAAAGGGAGTCCTCCTGAGAGAAGCCCTTCAGAGCAAGCCATTGGACTGCTCCTGTGAAAGCCTGAGGTGCCCAAACACCTGTAAATGTAAAGCATGGGCATGGACATAGTATTGGTGTCCTTGATTTTCTTTCCTCAGCCAGGAGCCATCCAACAGATCTGCTTCAACCCCTGAAAGATGTTGGTGGGTGGATTTTCCAAAGGTGGGTGTAAACTGCTGCTGTAAAATCCAATCTGGCAGGCTGCAGTCAGTCCATGCAGCTGCCAATGGCAATGAAGGGCAAAAGTTACAGCAGCACTATTTTCTACAGGCAGGAACAGACTGACAAACGAAAGGCAACCCCTGGGTAGACTGAAGATTTCAAGCCCAGCCATCGGAGGCTGCCTGATACTGAGAGCATAGGAGAACGTAGGCTTTGCCCTCAGCTGCCCTGCCCTGGCTCCCCATACTGAGGAAGTGGCTTTTGTTCTGACAAGCAGGTGGGGTTTTCCGACACAGGGTAAGACTGGCTGCAATGCGAAGCTGATGGAGGTCGTGTGAGGTAGCTCCTAATGGGGGGCTGTTGCTTGGGGGTGGGGAAATAGTTTACCAGCCTGTTTCACGTACTCTGGTTTGCAGAGCTGCCAAATGTCATGCAGAGAATGTGACAGCTTCCTTCCACCTCCCTATAGCCCAGCCTGATCCCCCGTTCCTCTGGCTGTACAGTACCACTGAGCTGTATTTACTTTAGTCAGCTGCCAAGGACCCCTGTGTTGTTGGCTCTGCCAACAGCAGCTCACAGCCTGAGAGCTCCCTCCCTCCTTGCCCCTTCAGCCCCCTCTCATAACTCCAGTACAGCATAAATAACAGCAGTCCTGAGAGAGAAAGATGAGAACTGTCAGAAAATGATGACAGAGAAGGGATCAAACACAGGAGGGAGGAGAGGAGCGCAGGAGCAGTCAATGCTCTCAGGGTTGATGCATAGGGAGTGATGACAAATTGCAGCCCCTGGACTGTGAGGTGTCTAATCATAGTTCTTGAGGCCGTTGAAAGAAAGGCACCTCCAACACCGAGGGCTCATTGGGACTAATCTGTACTTTGGATGTGCCTGGTTTGGCCAAGTTTGTCAGTTCTCAGCTGGAACGGGCTCAGTGTGTTGGGCTCAGACCCTCTGACAAAAGCAAGAGAGCACTGCAAGGAGCAGCCACGTTTTAAAGACTAAAGGTCCAAGTCAGAGTTGTGACTGCATGTGCAGGTTCTGCTCTGAGAGCATCTGATGGCAAAGATTACCAAGCCTCAGCCTGCAGAAGTTATGTTGATTGTCAGCTGTCAGCAACTCAGAAAGAAATCACTTTCCACTTAAAATTAGACAAGGGTGAAGACAGTATGGGCTGGCTTTCTTCTTCACCCTTTCTCTCAAGAGGTTGTTTGTAAAAGGTAGGCCAGACTGATTAAGTATACTACAATGATGTTGTACCTGCTTGACATTTTCCACATTAATTTTGTATGTGACAGCTTGTGATGGAAAGAATTGGACTAATTGTGTATCCTGTTTCCAGCACCTCCCATATTAATACTTAGATGGACATACATGTGTCAGGTTAACATGACAATTAATTTTTACTACACGAAGGTAAAGAAGCAGTTCTGAGATAAAAGCTGTAAGGCTTCTCAGTAATGCCTGGACTGCTGAAAAATGGGGTATGGTGAATAATGGGGTGGCACATTTTTCAGAAGAGAGTATTTTTTTCTCAGCCTGCAGCAGTAGGATAAAGTCTTATTTGCAGAAAGGATTGTTTCTGCACACCTTTGGTCTCTATCATTCTTTCTTTATTCTGGAAAGCAGCTAATAACAAAACCTCAAAACTAAAATAAACTTAATAAAATCTCCTACTGTTGTTTTGCAAAATTCAATGGATGTTCATCTGGGCAAATGTTGAATAATTGACCTTTGAAATCTCCCTCCTGGTCCACCCCAAACACAAAGACCCCCTGGAATAACTATCCTATGTATATGAGTGTGAAAGATAAAAAATATTTCTTCCCCATTCCAGTCTATCTGATGGAATCTTCTTATTCCCAGAAATGCTGCCAGAAAGAGACAACACCATGCAAGCAGCCAGGGCAAACCCCTCCACTTGCAAACATCTGTGTGGACCAAGGGGGTTGTAAGGGAGGTGGTGGAGTGGCAAGAGAATATTGCTGTCCTGATAGATTAGAAAATGAGATTAGAAGTCCATCAGTGCTGGGTCATAGCTGAAAGAAACAAGACCAAGGACAGCAAGGGACAGGATCATCAGCCTCAGATGCACAGAAATCTAAGGAAGTCCCTCATGGTCATGCTGGAGATGGGAGAGACCATGCTTCCTTGCCCACAAAGAAGCAGGGAAGGGGGACAGGACGGCACCCAGCTACCCACACTTTGAGAGTCGACTGAAAAGAGAAGTGAATAAAATATGGGGCATTTAGTAGGAAGCCCAATGACTTTGTCAGACATGTTCCCAGTACAGCAGTGTCAGCCAAAACCACAGCAGGGATTTCTGGGAACAGATGAGCTGTAGCCTCACAGGTGAGAAGCCAAAGGAACATGTCTCCAAGCAGGCCCATGTGAAAGCTTGTTCCAGACATGTATCAATATAGGAAGCAATGGAGCAGTGCGCTGCAGATCCCAGAGCAGTGGCACTGCAATATGTTTTCCCTGGGAGCTGTTGCAGAAGGGTGGAGGCAAAGCAGTTGCACATTTCTGAAGGAACAGAAAAAATTAAAATCTTTTGTAGGAAAATGTCAATTTTAAGAAACAATTTGACATGGAAATTTTGAAGTAAAGCAACAGTTCTGTGTTGTCTTAGGCTGATTTTATTTCAGTTTCTGTTTTCTCAAGCTATTTCAGCTCTGATTTAATTTCTGCATTCTTTCCTCGTGTAATTGCTCTTCAACTAGACGGCAGCATTTAAGCGTGCATAGAAATAGTTTTGTTTCAGCATGACTGGTCAATCTTTTGGGGATTTGCCCTGTGTTTCCATTCCAAAGGCATGCAGTTTTCAGATTTACACATTTTACAAGAGGCCACTCTGGTTGGCTCACAGCTGTCACTTAGACTGGACTCAGTCTTTGAAATCACTAACAGGCATCAATCTGGAACTGAATGTGTTGCAACAGGAGCTGGGGTTGCCAGTTTCTGTGGCTGACTCAAAGATGTGGATGTGAAACAGTGAATACTAATTTATTTCATAATAAATATCTGTCCTTCTTTTCCTGAAGGGATGTAGAATGAAATTTAAGTATTAGGAGTTATCTGATTTCCTAGGCAAAAACTTAATACAGCCTTTATCTCACCTTACAATGAGTGCTGCTAAAGTGCTGTATTAATTGGGAAGATCACAACCCTGCTCAAAACCAACATTCTCCCATGTAAATGTTTCAGAAAATAAGAAGAAAAAAATACAGCCAGAGGGTCTTGAGCTATCTTGTTACGTGTTTGTTGCTGAGTGCGAGCTACAAACCACCATTGTGGCAATCCACAGATGAGATGAGGTGTCACAGCCCTTACTCTGCAGATAAATAATATTCTCTGAACTGTGCAGATGCCCATCTCAGTGCTAACATATTGCCACTGTGGAGGAGCAACTGTGGAGACTCAGCATTGAAGGAGTGGAGGGGAATCATGACAGGATTCACAGGCAGCATTCCTGGAATAATTCTCTGTGTCATAGTCAATGGCTGATCGGAAAAATGAGTAAACAGCAACACATTTCTAGTAAGTGTTAGGGACTGGCCCTAAGGCTGTCACAGATACTTCTAAAATATTTCTCTACTTCTGTTTAGGATATAACTCAGTGAAAGCCGCTGGTATTTGTCATAATGAAAAGTTAAAAAGAAAAGCCACTTTATGTTTCTGAGAGGTGTTAATGAATGAAATGCATATCCTTTCCTTCACTCTGACATCTGTTTATCTTAAAAAAGAAAGGAAAAAATAGAGAGAAAAATGAAAAATATACAAAAAGTAGCTCACAGATGACTAATAAAGTTTAAGATAACAAGTGCTTTCTGTTCCCACCCCCACTTAGTGTGGGAAAGGTTTCAGGGGAGAAGGTACAATAGTTGGAGTAAATGCATAGACAAGATTCTCAGAGGGAGTGGTGCAGGGATTCAGTAATACAGCTGTAGCTCTCTGCTGTAGATGCTTGTGTCCTAAACTCTGCCAAGCAGCCAAGCACTGGTGGCTGCTTTGAGATCTCCCACTCTTGGTCAAAATCATTCCTTTCAGTAGCACTGAACAATGCTACTTAAATTAATTACTTTAATTTAATTTATCTCTACATTTATCATGCATACACATACCAGTTTACTGAAGACAAAAAACTAAGGGGAGTGGCTGACACACCTGAATGCTGAGCTGCCATTCATCAGGACCTTGATAGGCCAGGGAGTTGGGCAGAGAGAAACATAATGAGGTTCAACAAGGGCAAGTGCAGGGTGTTGTACCTGGGGAGGAATAACCCCAAGCACCAGCACAGGCTGGGGGCTGACCTGCTGGAGAGCAGCTCTATGGAGAAGGACCTGAGAATCTTGGTGGATCACAAGCTGACTGTGTGCTGGCAATGGTTTTGTGGCCATTGGTATCCTGAGGTGCATCAGGAAGAATGGAGCCAGTAGGTCAAGGGAGATGATCCTGTTCCTCTACTCGGCCCTGGTGAGTCCATATCTGGAATATTGTGTCTGGTTCTGGGCTCTTCAGTACAAGAAAGACAAGGGGCTACTAGAGAGGGTCCAGCAGAGGCCACAAAGATGATTTGGGGGTCTGGAGCATCTGTCTAAGGAAAAGAGACTGATGGAGCTGATGAGTCTGGAGAAGACTGGGAGGGGATCTCTTCAATACATGAAATATCTCAAAGAAAGGTGTCCAGAGGATGGCGTCAAACTCTTCAGTGGTGCCCAGAGACAGGCCGAGGAGCAATAGCCATAAAGTAAAACACAAGAAGTTCCACCTCAATATGAGGAACAGCTTTCTTGCATTGAGGGTGGCAGAGCACTGGAAAAGGTTGCCCAAGGGCATAATGGAATCTCCCTCTCTGGAAGCATTCAAAACCCACCTGCACCTGTTTCTAAGTGATCTGCTCTAGGTGACGTTGCTTTGGCAGGGCAGTTGGACTAGATGAGCTCCAGAGGTCCCTTCCAACCCTAACAAATCTATGATTATGTGATTTTCTAATACTATAAGTTATATACTATGTTTTAAAATACCATATTGCACATAACATTTTATATTGCCTCATATAAAATTACACAGTTTGTATTTATCTGTGATATAACATATTACAATTTTCTAATGTATGAATATAAAATTACATAAAAAAATAATAATTTATTTTATAAATCATCATTTTTTTTTTTAGTGTTCCCACATCAACATGCCCTTGTCCAACACATTTGGCATCTGTCCACCCCCACCATGCTGTCTCAGGTACCAAGCTTCAGCCAGTCAGGAGCACCAGCTGATGTTGTTCTGGTGCCCACTTGATCACTGCCCGTTTGATTGCATCCTTGTCATAAAAACAAATAAAAAACAATTAAAACTCACACTACTGCATGCTGCTTTTTCCTTTTTAATGATAGTTTCATTTGGTACCTACTTCTTTTAGCTCACCAGGAGGACTACATGCTCTCTTTTATTGCAATCCCAGTGCATTTAGTTCTGCTCGCTGTCCATATTTGAGCATGGAAGATGGAAAAACCCTCCAACAACATTTTTCATGGAATGTGTTTTGAAATACTTTGCCTAGCCCTTCCCTGGTTCGATGCTCCAGGTTACTGTTCACTCTAGACATAAAGAGACAAAAGACTGCAGCATATTTTGGGCGATGGCTACAGGGAACTCGTGCTAAGAACCAGCACTTCTTCAGTGGTGCAGAAGTGAGGTTCTGAGGCTGACGTCAGCATCCAGTGTACAATCAATGTGCCTGGAATTCCCAAAGCAGCATAAAAATAGCTTCAGATGTAACTGTCTTCCCCCCAAAAAAGGTCTTATGTAAATCTCCATCCAGTTTTTAATTCTTTTTTTCTAGAATGCTGAGTGCAGAAAATATAAGATACTTGCCCAAACAAACTGAGTATATATATTTGCCTCTCATAAAATGTGATGTGATTTGGATATGAGTTGAAGCAGAATTTCAAACAAGTTTCAAACCCCAGGGTCTGCCCAGGCTTGCTCCATAAATCAATGACCTATTGAGTAGGGCTTGTTGGGACTCCTTAGGAGAAAACATGAAACCTGGGTCATGTTTAAGCAAAGATTATGCAATGACAACAACCCTCCCTAGAAATATACAGCCAACTAGGGATAAATTGGAGTCAGACAAAACTTACCAGCTTGAATTCAGATTAATTTTAGGGCTTAGTCAATATAGACATGAGAGAATAGTTAATATGGCTGCTGAAAAAATGGTTTTAATTTGGAAAAAAAATTAAAAGGACTTTTCAGTGAAATTTAAGCTATTTCTTTGCCAGCACTCTGCTCTTTGTGATACCTCCTCACCCAAACAAAAACAAAAAAAATCTCAAAAACCAACAAAAAACAAAAAAACCCCAAAAAACCAAACCAACCAAAAAAAAAACCCAAAACCAAAAACAAACAAACAAAAACAAAAAAACCCCAAAAACAAACAAAAAAAAAAAACCAAAAAAATAAAACCAAACAAAAAAAATCCCAAAAGACCAAACACACCAAGACTCCAATATGTCAACAACAGAAATCTTTGTATTGGAAAATTTTGTCTAACAAAGTTGGCTACATCTTTGTTGAAATTTTGCATCTAATGCTTTGTGTCCACATTCTGCTCAGTTGATGTAGTTGTACATCATTATACCATGTGTCCAGGAATATAGCATAGCCCTCCCAAGGCATTATGGTGCTACTGCTGATGGAGACCTGAGGCAGTTTAATTCCCAAGAAATACTTCACAGCAGTNTTTTTTTTTTTTTAATATTTAGGTATTCACAGTTTCTGACAAAAGGAATATTTAATTTCTTGCTGAAAAGTGGGCTGCTATGACAGCAAACCCCAACTTTCTGCTAAAAGCAGTTCTGGAGGAAAATTTCAAATATGCTGCCACCCAGAACTACACAAAGCAGGAGGAAAAAAGAGTGTTAAGAACTGTAATCTGATACACAGCATGTCGTAGAGTATAATAGTATAAAGTTTGTCATTTAAATCCATTCAGGATTTAGGTATCTTTGTTACAGGCTGAAATCTACTCACTGTAGGCTGCTAGCATAAATAACAGTTGTTTTTGCCAAATGCCATGTTATAGTTGTTTGTGTTTTGGCCTAATTTTAAGTGTATCTGTACCTAGAAATACTGGCATTTATTTCTGTGCTCTCTGTTGTTGAAGATGAGCAATATTTAATTTTAAGCTCCAAAGACAGTTCCCGTGTCAACAGATAAACTCCCAAACCCCGTATCTATTAGAAGCAGAATTCTTAGTGTAGCAGTGCTTAGGGAAATTAGCGGGATGTGTGGCATGCTCTGTACTTTTGAAAACAACTTTTATTTAGAAATTTTGAAATGGATTAAGCTTCCTGTTAAAAAGTTCCCATTTTTTAAAACTTGATGTCTAGTTCATAAACGAGAGTTTTGTATTTGGCTAGTTCTTTCTCTATAATGTATTCATCCAAATCTTTAAACTTTCTTGGCTCCTCCAAAATAATTTTTATTGATGCAAACACTGTTTTGAGAAACATTTGCAACTCATACAGGCTAAATAACAATGGCAACATCAGCAGCAACAAAACCCTCCTGTGCCTGGAATTTTACCTGTTAATCAGATACAATTGGTCAGATTTCCCTGCAGATGCCCAACTAAATATATGGATTAAAAGATTATGTATTAGTTATTGTTTTAGTTAATGGTAAATGTTAGTAAATTTTAAAAATTTAATTGCCCAGTGGGCTGTCTCAGAGCAGGACATGAGCTTGACTAGACCAGGTTCATTTCTCTCCCGGCATGACCAGAGTTTACATTGTTTTTACTTAGTTTTGATGATGTCTGTCAAAATAGGAGGACTACAAGAAAATGTTTAGAATAATAATTTTACGTTGAATTAAAATACAAAAGACTATGAAAATATTAGCTTCTTGATTTCCCTTTCAAAAAATAATTACATATTTTCCTGCCTTGACCCTTTCTGAACGTCTGTGGGAATTTTTCCAGGAGTGTGTTGAGAGCAATAATAGCTTTTACAAGATTCAGAAATGCTGCTAATAAAAGCCAGATCATGTCCCACCTATAAAATTTAAATCTCACATTTTGATGTGATGTGAGGCTATATCTCTTCTGTTGCAACCAGTAATCTTTCACACTTAATGGATTATGTGTTATTAAAGGGAGAAAGGAAGAAAACAAGGTAGATGGATGCTCAGCACCTGCTTTCAGAAAGGTGTTTTCCTTGGTGTAGCACCTCACAGAGCAGCTGTTTGCTTTCGTGCCCCACTGGGAGGAGAGTAACATCACTTGGATCTCCATGTGGATTCTGGAGCTGCAGGGGAGCAAGTTGGGCTGAAACGTCAGCTGCCAGTGTTGTGGGAGCTGGTCACAGACACGGCCAAATGCTCTGTATTCCTTCCCACTGGCTGCCAGCAAGGGCATCACGTTGCTGCCATGGCTTTTTGGCTGTTTTGGCCACCATCAGGTGGTTCCATTGCTGCAGCTCTGCAACAAGCACAGAGGTGATGTTAAAGACTGACATCACTCTCTCATGTGCAGAAGATGTGTAAGCAGATCCCCTTGCTTCACACCTTCAGCAGAGTACCAGACAAATTCTCCTTTCCTTACTCCTTTTTCATACAAGAACCCATGTGGGAAGCTGCTGCCAGACATCAGTGTGACTGCTCTTTCTGCCACACATGCACACCGGGCAGGGCCAGGCCCTGGTGTGCTGCTGCTCATCACAAGCAGTTCCCTCCTTAGGACAGGCCTCCTGTTTTGAAAGAAATGTTTCTCAAATGTAATCAAACTATGTAAAACTCAGGCCCAGTCATTATTCCATTTCTGTTCTTCGTTTCTGTTTTTTGTTGCATGTCATGAAAGTATTTCACTTCCTCTTTTTTCTTCCTCTTATGAGAACTCTTTGGGTAGATGGAAGGAAAAGATCTTTCAAGGTCTCCATTACCCTGTTTACAATTAATGTCTTATGCTTAAATAATAGATCAATTCCACCATCTATTACAGAAGTCAAAAGACACAGGACTTTTTACTTTCAATCACAGGCTTAATACTGGGCAAAGACACAAATGGGGAATGACTAGGCTTTGATCCTGAGGATAATGAGGGCAGGGCAATTCTCCTCTGAGGGGAAATGCAGATAATGAAGAAAAGTATTTCTCAAAGGGAAAATGTTTGCACATAGAAAATACTTGAAGGCCACATTAATTTTTCCCACTAATTGTTTTAGGGCTTTTTTCTAGTAGTTTACAACTATCTGAGGTTACTCCTCATGCACTGGACAACAAAATTGATTTGGTTATGGTAGGAAATAAACCGAGAACAAAAGGGAAGCATTGACTTTTGATCTCTCTTGCAGTCAAAAAAGTTTCGTCTTTCTCCAAGTATCATGAAGCATTGCTACAGCTTCTGTGAACCCTAGCACACCTGATGAGAACCCGTCAATAGATTGCTCTTGATAAAGCGTAACACTTATAAAGCAATGTGGCAAAAGGTATACTGTAAATTTCTGCCTTTTGAAGGCAGCTGGACATGACATTCGGTCTGACTGTGAAAATTTATTCTTTTTTCTACTCCCCTGGATGAAAAGAAATTGTTGACAGCTACTGAGGGGTGAGATGTGGAAGCAGAAATTGGAGTAAAGGAAAGGACAGGCAAAGACTGAGTGCAAAGGCTTTAATTAAGAAATACATCCAGTCTTTTTGACTGAGTAAGCTTCTGGAAGTTATGAAGATTCTGTATACGAAAACAGCAACCTGCTTTAAGACTGAAGGAGGTCTAAAGGGAAGTTTAACCTAGTTGAAACAGTTTTCAACTTCTCTGAGAGGATAAATGATGAAGAAATCAATGAACAGTACAGCGAGTGAAGCAGCTTTGACCAGCATGACGTTGACAGTGTACCTTAATAAAATAGAAATGTGTTCTCTTTTTATTTATCAAATTTAGGCACTGTGTCTCCATATAACCACTTTAATATTTCAACTGTCTGAGACTTCACTTGCTGAATGTGCCTTTGTGCATGAAGAACTGCAGCTGAGCAATTTTAGGAAGTTTCTCGTTACCAGACAAATTTGTAGGTAGGTGGTAGTGATTGGTCTGGAAATTACATTCTCCTTATTTCTCAGTATTTCAATCTGAATAAAAACAAATCTGTTTTCTTCATTTCTACATCTAACCTTTTCACACCCACACAAGGAATAAAATCCTTTTGATACAATATCATCATAAAAATATTGGATAAAATAGCTAAAACAAGAATCAGCATACTCTATAAAAAGCTTTGAGAAAAAAAGGAGTAACAGTTTAAATCAACCAAATCCTTGTATTTCTGGAAAGACAAACATAGTCTAAGGCAAAAGAAGTGCAGGTAACATTTATTTTATTCGTGCTAACACAGTTTTCTTGAATCAATCAGGGTGAGATGTCATACATCCAATAATGTGTAAAGAAAATTTTAAAACTGAGCTGTACACATTTCTTTTAACTTTTCAGGCTTATCTTGATAAAATTAGAAAGTATAAAAGCAATGATAAGCTAATGGAGGTTTAAGGTTGACACATTTCCATGATGTAAATGGCGTTTAGGAAGATAATCATGAACCTGCTCCTTTTTCTTTTCTCTCTCTCTCTCATCTCTTCATTGTCCCTCTGATTTTTCTCATCTCCAATAATCTATTTTTTTGCTGTTTGGATCTTTTCCCAAATTCCCTGCTTGTATATCTGGCTTTTTTTTCTCTTTCCATAAATTCTTCTCCCACTTACTGAGATTATGTTGATTCTTTTCCTCCTCCTCAAAACCAATTTCCTCCTCCTCAGGCTTGATTACAACTAAAACAAAAGCCTAACATGAGGGGAAAAAAAATAAAAAAAAAAAAAGCACTGTACCCTAAGAGATTCTGTAAGCTACTAAATCTATATTTGAAAGAGTTTGGTTGCAGTTGCTCATGTACCATACACCTTTGAACCAGATTAGCTGCTCAGGATAATCTCTAGCCTTGTCACTTTAATCCTTGTTATTTTTTCTCCCCCTCAAAACCTTTCAGTGCCTTTTGCATGTTATTACATACCATTTTCTTCCTTTGGAATGCTTTTAATTAACTGGGCTAGCATAAGATTTCCTCCTTGAAGCTGATGCCAGGAGGCATGAGTGGGCAGTACTAGGGGGATGAAACACATGGGCATGTACCAGTGAGAGATAGTATAATCAGATTACAGTTTCATTTTCTCATCAGATTTCTGACCAATGTAGGGAGCTACAGCAAACACAGAGAGACCTTTGTGAGAGAACCGTGCATGTGGTGAGAGAAGATGATAGCTTTTTACAAATTTCTTTGGATCCTTCTGAGTTTAAGATATATGCAATTGAAATTGCATCAATGTGTGCTATGTTCATGACATCTGTATTTCCAGAAAAACGACCCAAGTGTTATTTTAGGAATTAATTCAGGGGTGATGAGGCATTTTGCTCCTGATTAGATATTTAGTGTGATGCAGTTGTTAGTAGAACAATTGCCTTGTTTTCAGAGAAAACCATGCATATATATATATATACATATACATATACATATAAATGTAAATATAAATATAAAATTTTAAAAATTGTATTCCTTTGGAAATTCGCATTTAGAAGACGCATTTGAAGAATTTAATGCTTTTCTTTAAAGAAATACTGGTGATTATAGCTGTATGTCATGCTCACTTTAAAGTTTTCTACTTACGTTTTAAATTAACTTAGCTAATTTGATGTTCATGGCCAAGCAATAACACATACTGGAAAAATGCACAATGCTTCATTTTTCCAGTACAGGAGCTAATATCACTGAGCAACCATGTATATTTATTTGCAACAGAGTAAAGAGAATTCTTCTGTGATTTCAGACAACCTGGACAAATAACATCAATGCTTACACGTTTTGTGATGTCCAGCAGTTTGTTAACAAATTCCATCATTGGTATGCAAGGAATAAACTGAATTGGAAGAGATTACTCACAAGGCAATGCTCTCTCTGAGTAACATCCTGCAGCCTCTCATTAGGTGTGGCAGAATATGTTCCCAAACTTATCTGCAATATTTTACTCTTCTCTTTCTTTTTTCATGACCAGTCTGTTGTCTTGATAGACTGGTCATATTTCACCCTCATTTGCTTAACTGTACATCCATGTTCCAAGGCTCTGCTTATATTTTATATAGCACCATGTACTTCATTGTGGCTTTCCTTTTGTATTTTGTGTGCACAGCTGGTTAGTGACTTCACAGTGAAGAAAAAATTTGGGCTTACTTTGTATAGCTTCTTTTAGTTTAAAGCCCTTTGCTGTTTTTTTCCTTCGTAGAAAATTTTAAGCATAGAATTTTTAATATGTAAAAAGAAGAAATTGAGGCGAAACAATCCAGGGAAACTTATAAGTAGCAAGAGGTTGCTTAGAATAAAAGGTCCTGGAAATTTTTATGCTTTATTTTTTTTTAATGGAAATACTATATTCTACCCCTTCTCAAAATAACATTTATTTTAAATATATAAGGAACTTTTGCAAAAGATGCAAATAAGCTCATTGTTTAATTGCAAATAACCTAAAACACCTTTAAAATTTATTGTCTCTGTCCATATTGTTTTTGCCCTGAATCAATAGGATGGAATAGCAAAAACACTTAAAATAACCACTATAAGTGCTACAAGTTTGAAACTAAGATAAATTTGTTTAGGGATACCTAGGTGCTACAATGGTAAACAGGCAATAGATGATCAACTTTTCTCATGTGTGAGCTCCTTAAAAAAAAAGTCACTACATCCTGGTGAAGAATTTAGGTTTATTTGTGACGTGACATATTTCAGGCTACTAGCAACAGATTGGTGTGGCTTGTGCTGAGGAGGATGTTTAGTTATCATTTGCAGAATACTTCTAATAAAGGCCACAAACTCCAGTGGTCCACAGATCACAATTTCGAGAACCTTGGTTATAGAGTGGGCCAGGGCAAAACTCAAGTGTGTTTTAAATAAGGTTTTTGTGCCATCATCAGTAAGACATTCAGTTGCTTTTTATTTGCAATGAAGCTCTCTAAGCAGCAATACCATAGTCAGATGATGAGGGTTGGCCACATGCACCAGAAGTTCGGGGAAATTTCTTCCTCCAGCAATCTCAAATATTTAAAAACTGTGTTTGAATACTTGCCACTCCTTCCACAACTCTCCAAGCCAAGAACTTAAACCAAAGTGCAGGGCTTGGCTGAGCTTCTTCCAGGGCTCAGTTATCTGCTCCCTCCCAGTTCTGCCAAAGTCATCACATTCTTGCAGGCTTTGCAGTGCACTGCTGCTGTGGAAAATATATTCTTGGGTGTTTGAACCACCAACATAATTTATACTAAATGTAGTAGCCTTATCATCATTCCTTTATTGTCAGATTCAGAAATACACTTCAGTAGTGCTTGGATTTCTTTTTTGTATTAAAGAATAACATATGTTAATTTTTTCCCCTGATGATGAAGTACTATGAAAAAACAGGCAGATAAAATGAAACAAGTATTTGTGTGGGCATGGGAACATATCTAGGTGTTAGAAATTTATTAAAATCAGCACTTTAAATCCAGGAAAATCTGAATTTGGGTTTTACTGTAAGCAAATCTTCTTATGTTAAGATGAATAGCATATGCACAACCTCTCTTCTGGCTTATACTGCCATCACGAGTGGGGAGTGCTGGGGGAGGAAGAATGCAAATGCCAATCTCGAGACTTTAAAAGTCCAATTTAATACTGTGAGCAATGCTTTAATCACAGTTATACATGGATCATAATCTATAAAATTATTATGGGGTGAGTCCATCGCTGCTCCAAACTGCTGTCAAAAAGTGATTACAGGACTCTGTCAAACTAGAGGGCATATCAAGGAGGGGCCCATGAGTCTCCCTTCTTGACTCAGTAATAGGCAATATCAGCATTAACAGGTAGGATGATGGACAATAATCTTCTTCCGAAATCTACAGATGACACCAAAGGGGAAAGAAACTGCAAATACTTTTTAAAAAGTGTCCAATTCAAAGTGATCTTGATAACTTGGAGAAATAGCCCCTAACCACTGAGGTGATATTCTGTAAAGCTGAGTACAAAGTACTGTATTTTAAAAGAATGACAGAAATAAAAAATAGAGGAAAAACTGGTTAGGTTGCAGGCAGTGTGGAAGGGATGACTGTTTATTGTGGACTAGAATCTAAATACAAATTGAATAACACAACGCATATGCAGAAATTGGAAACTCATTTTATATTCTCAGCATTAGTGATTTCTCCGATGGGTTACTGACATCCACTGCTCAGAAAGAAGCCAGACAAACTCACAAAGAATAATGTGTCTAAAAAAAGACAAAAAACAAAAACTTTTAAAACAGACAGTTGATAAATTATCTGATTTTTATCTGTTTTAAAGCATCAAGAACAAAGCATGACCTATATGGAAACTTGAAGGAAAAAGTTTTGTTAAGATTTTTAAAAAAGAAAAAAAAAATTGTGATTGGGAGCATGTTTTACAATATTTTAGTATATAAAGGTAGAAGAAATTAGGCTCAGCTGTGCTTTATGTCCATACAGAGTAAAACAAGATTTAGTAGGGCTTAACCAAAACTGTAAAAGCTGAAGACAGGCTAGCAGAAAAATATTTTAGGCTGTCTCAGTTGTTAGCAAGAAACATCAAGAGATCTGTGTTTGAGGGGCCATAAAAGGATACTGGAGATATATAGGAAGTACTTGCAAAATGTCCTTGAACCTGTCTCAGAGCAGAAGAATGGTCTGGATGATATCTTGTATCCCAGAGTTCCTGCGGTGTCCTGTGCAGATTATTTCCCGCCTAATGGATCCATAAAAATGTTAACCCAAAGGTCTCTTGCACTCTCAAGCCTGAGTGTACCTTGGAGGAACCACAGATTCTGCATATCTATTCCACATTTTTAGCTTGAATACTATTCCATTAAATTCTTGGTAGGCTAACTCTCTTTCAGGTTCCTATAAGTATTTCTTCTCGGTATGTGAGGATGTGGCCCAGAAATTAATTTTTGTTCTTGACAGTGTATCTGAGGTTGTGCTAGCGGAGATGTATGGAGGCAGGAACCACCTGGCCAAATGAAAGGGCAAGTGCAGGTCCCAGCTTCTTTCCCTAATGTGTCCTAGCATTCACCTGTAGGAACGCTTAGGCAGAGAATTGCATTCAAAGAACATGATCTTTGGGGAATATAGTGTTTGCACATGGAGAGAAGCTTTCTTGTGATTAGTGGGCTGATTACTTCTAAATACCATTCCACACAGCTGTGTGGCCTAACCAATTTTAAGGAGACTATGCACTAAATATTTGCATGTAAAATATCAAAATCAACACTTTTCCTTCCACTTCCTTCAGTATCAATGCAGCTGATCACCAGCCACTGGTGGTTCATGTCTGTGGTAATCAATGCTACAGGTAATTTCTTGCTCCTCTCAAAATTTGAATGACTTAAGCATAACAAAATAAAAAAAGTACTTTCTGAGCAATTTGATGATGAAAAAATCCATTATGGAAAAACTTTGTCCATGTGCATGTGTATATCACCAGCTGTTTCCTTCCATTTGTATTCAAAGGGCCTGCAGTCCTGCTGTTTAAATTACTCAGGGTATTGGCTAAATGGATGGAGTGGGACATGTTATTTGCATATTGATTTGTTTTGTATGGAAATATTTTTGATGAGTTTTTACCTTATTAGACTGTGCATTGTTATAGTGTGTGTATGAGTAGGGACTCAAACTCAGACTAGGGAGAAGTTTTGAAAAATGGAAATGCAAACACATATAAATTTTATTTAATTAAAAAGCATTACATATTTAGTTAATAGACTCTCGTGAATTTAGGGACTGCAAGTTAGAAAAACACAAGATTTAAGAACTTGCAGGTATCAGGTGTTAGCCTCTATCGTAGGTGTGTAGTCATCAGCTGCTCTCAGCTTAGCTCAAAGATGCAGGCTGAGGTCTTTTGGGCTTGCTAGCCAGGGGTTTTGTAGGCTGGGTGCTTAGTTCTCATCCAGCATGCTCTGTATCCTTGCTCATGAAAATTTCAAACTTTTACTTAAAGAAGTACCCACCGCACAGGGTCTTACATAAGTGACTCCAGATGTCTATGAAGGGCAGCATATTAGTAGTAATGCTAGGGGACCAGATTTTATTAACATGTTGGTCTCCTGGTTTCTTGTATGCAAATAAACTATTCAGCAGCAGTTTAATCTTGAAAGTAATTAATAACCTTATGTACATAAAGATATATCACACTTTTGGCATTCCAGAGGTAAGTGCATTACTGACTGGAGTGTGCCCAATTAAGCTGTGTGTGTCTTTCCACATAAAGCCAAGGAGTGCTTGCTTCAATGAACATTGACTCAAAGCCCCTGGGGATTTCAGGACCATAATCGCAGCTGTTTGTGTCCTTAGTCACAGTTGTCAGGGGGACCATCTAATGGTGTCATGTCCAAGGCACAGCCATTCTGGCTAATTAGCTATTAGGTTGGCGGAAATCCCGCCACAATGAAGTTTCAGTACAGCTTGTCTTACTTTCAAGAACCAAGTCTTATACAATTTCACCAGCAGTGACCATTTTCTTGTTTGCAGGGCATTGTAAGAGCATTATTTGTTGCTTTATAATGCCTCTCTCAGATATCAAAGGGTAGCTGACCAATTGCAATTGACTGTTTTACAGAGGTGCACCTCAGAAAAACATCAGAACATGGAAACTCCAGTCAAACACTGTAGAAAAACAGAATGTTTATTTATATTAAATAGATCCTTCCATTCTCTAGATTTCCTAATTATTTTTTGTTGAAGTGAAGCATCAGTCTCTATTAGTAGAACTTCTGCATTTCTATTGTTCTTTTTTTTAACATGTTAACTAATCATATAACTGCTGCAGAGGTCAGAAATATTATTTTGTAAAATTTGCAGAGTTACTCTGAAGATCAACAAACTGCAAAGCTCAGAAATCTGCCAGATGGTCCAAGCAAAGCAAGTGCATTACTCCTGCACTTTTTGCAATTACAGTTGAAATAGTGGGATTTGGAATGGATCTGAAATGACCTCTTGGGTTCCAAATCTTACAAAGGAAAGAAAATGATTAATTATTAATAAATCAGTATTGCTGTTGTACTTCCTGGCAATATACATTTTACCACTGATCATTTTTTGAGAGAACAATAAAGATTGAAATTGTATTTTACAAACTGGCCTGCTAAAAATCGCAGGACCCATGCCTGTAACCTGTTAGAAATCCATTTCAGAACCTCACAGTCTCCCCCTCCAGAGCTTCATGCAAGTGTGCTTATGCCTCTTGGGGAGCACTGTGGTACTTGCTCCTGATGACAGGAGGAACAAGAAGGGAGAGTAGTGAGATGACACTGGGCTGATATCAGGACACCCACCAAAGCCTCTCTATCGTTCCCCTCCACAGCTGGACAGGAGTGAGGAAGTATGGAGGCTCCTGAGTTGAGATAAGGACTGGGAGAAGTCACTCACCAAATACCATCATAGTGTTTTCTCTCTTTACATTGAAAAGGCATTTCAGAATGCATTAGTTTCAAATTAAAATATCCTGTACTAGAAAGCAACCCGAGATAGTAGCCTGATGCTATCAGAAAAAGACTGAAATTTAATTGCATCTTCAGCTCTGCCATGATGTCATTTCAGGGACATACCTGGATGATCAAAAACTAGTGAAATTAAAAATTGCCAAAAGCTCTTAATGAATCAATGAATGAAGAGTCCAACTCTTCAATTCTAAATAACTGCACAATGATGGTGATCAATAATACAGAGAATTCAGGGTGCAGGACAATCTGAATTTTGAAGGCTACATTTGAATGTGCAAAACAAATTAGGAATGATGGCTACTGTGAAGTTCTGTGCATAACCTAGGATATCCAGCATGATTTATCACTTTTTATCTGCACATGGTCTCTCAATATATGCTCAATCATTTAGAAAATAAATGAACCAGGCTGACCCAAAACTTCACCTATCACAGCCACACCAGTATGCTGCAGCTGGCACTGGAGGCAAGCTATGGAATTCTCCAAACCAGCTTCTTCTCTTAACGCAAAGCCAAAAACAAACCATGGCATTTTTTTCTTTTTTTATCAGCTGAGGGATATGTGTGTATGCACCTATTCCCCATATAATTTTAATTTTCTGGGGTTTTATAGGGCAGTGTCATTGAGTGTGTGCTGACTCACAATAGTCCTTTCCTATCAGTGGAAATATTTGGCAATTTACTCAAATCTCTCCTCTAGGTAATCTAATTTATATGAAAATTAAGACATTTTTGATACTTATGCAACAGACATAGTCCTCAGACTCTTGTTGTCAAAAAGAAACCTCCAAGGCAGTTGATAAGCTGCATATCCGAGTCTAAGGACTCGAAATGTCAGTAAATCAAAATAGTGCATTTAACTTCTTACTGGTTTAAACACTATGCAATTTTGCTTTCATATGTATTCTAAGTATTAAGTAGTGGCAATTTGAAATAAAATAGCATTATTCTTTGCACAGAAGTATTTAAGCACTCATCAGCAAATGAGGCTGATGCACTAGATGGCACATGGTAGGAAAGTCATAAGGTAAGCAAAAGCATGAGCTGCAGCACTCTAGTGGCCCAGATCACAGAGGAGCTATGAGCTGTGACACTGTCCTTGGGAGCCACCAGGCCACTCAATGCACAGTGCAGGCAATCAGCTTGCTCTGTGCAAAGGAGCTCAGAACAGCAGAATTTGTCCTGGTCTCCAGTTAAAGTCCTAGTCCATCCTACTTTGGAATGAGTGCCCTATTTATCAGATTGCTTTGAAGGTGGTGGTGTTAGTTCTCTTTCAATCCATGTTCTGAAGGAGCGGAGTGAGCCAGACTGGCCTTTTGAAACAAAATCTATCCACATAAATATTCAGATCTGAGCAGAGCAAACATGTACATTTTAAAAGGATACCTGATTCTGTACTGATATTCCTGGTACAGAACCCTCATGATTAAATTCTTTAGTACTGCTGCTCAATCAGTGGCAAGGCATGGACTCCTCCCCCTCCTTTTTTGTTGTAGGTGATGTTGTTATCCTCCTTCATTGGTAAAAGCAACATCATAGATTGAAGCAGAAGGGCTTCCTCCTTCTCTTCCTTTCCCCTCACTCCTCTCCAATGACGTCTTGTAGGATTTGGAGAACTTTTTTTCAGTGTTGAATCAGTAGTATCTGTTTCTTTGAAACCTTTAAGGGAAAAAGTGGTTAGCACATTCTTTTTGAGCTACTTTGTGGTAATGATAATTAACTACTGTTTCAGTGTTCTCTTCAGTACCTAGTCACAAAAAACTAGTAGATACAATGGATAATTTTGCCTTTCTTGCTGAAAATCACTGCCAACATTTTATTTTTTTTAACATTATCATACTTGCTGCTTTCCAGCCAAGTAATATGTTTCTACTGAACTGTACACATGGATGCATGTGCATATTTTAGCATTTTATTAATATTGAAAGAGCAGCTCCCTGAGTTCATACAGTCGGATGAGAGTCCCAGATCAAACTTCTACCATCCTCCCATCAGGAATTGTACGTGAAGAGTCTCAAGAAGCAGCAAAAAGTGCAAGACTATTAATCACAGAGAGCAGGCAGACTGGTGGATATACAGTGTCTTCACTCTGCAGTCAATCAAAATCATTTGGCTGAATTAAATAGTGATATCAATACATCTTCTCTGATTTGATATAGTTTCAGCAGGCTACTTTGCAGTGTGCAGATTTGTGTTGGAAGTTACTATGGAAAAACAAACATAAAGAACTATTGAAATTAAAGCATAAGTAAGAGCCAGAAGTACTTTAGGTTTCCCTTTCCTGCAATACTGAATTTCATGTTCCTAACAGAAGGCCACCATGCTAAGTGTCCCAAGGCTTTTTTGTCTTTTACTCCCCATTTTCCAACTCTGATAGGACTGAGAACATAGAATTAATCTTCAGAAAAACTGAACTCTTTAAAAGCAGTTGCAAATATATTCAGAAACTTGGCTGGAGACAATTATAAAAGAATCTATTAGTTTCTTATTCTGGGCTTAGATACTGCTGGCATAGAAGAATCAAGCTCTTCCAAAACAGAAAATGAAGTTTCTTTGTGTGATAGAGGCAATATCAAATTGGTTGAAATAATCTCACAAATCTCAACAAAGGGCTATACACTTATAAGATCACTGTGAGGAGCAGAGCTTCACACAGTTTCACAGTCAGGACTTCATGTATGAAGATATAGGAACTACTGGACACCTGAAGAATATCAAACTTGAACTAAGAGAACAACCATGTTTATTATCCATAGTCTATTGAGATGACAAGCATTTTACCATGCTTTGTGATTTTTCCCACATAGTTTGTTTTATTTTTCTATTCATCTTCTCAAATAATTTGTTAGGCAGGTTTCACATGTGTATTTGAGCTATGTTTGCATACTTTCCATCAGAAAAAGTTTTGTGTAGGTATTTTTTAAATTTTGGAGTTTGTTACATGTAATTTGTGACTGAGAACCTTCACATTAACTCATCCCATCTAATCTCAGCCATTTTTCTAGACACAGGACTCTTTGGAGTGTGGCTCAGCCCACTTGAGGTCTGCAGCTTTCACTGGCTCTGCAGAACTTCCAGGGAAGTGTCCCAGCACACAAGTTAGACTGGTGTGATAAATCTGGGACTTGGTGACATTTTGGTTCTTCGAATGATGTTATCATTACGAAAGCTTTTCACTGAAGCACATTCTGTTTGCCTTAAGAAACGTTGTATTAGTAGTTCTATAAAATGCACATACTTCTGGGGACTTAAATGTCCCTGCTAAGCAAAGCTTCATACTAAGCAAAATTTTGTCTTAGTACCTGACCTTGCTGTAAATTTGAAAAACAGCATGGTAGTGCATGACAGTGTAAGTACAGGAAGGACCTGACAAAAAAAGACAAAATACTGATCATTGAGGAATTTAATTATTCTGACATTTCCTCTGAAAGCACCAATGGGACTAGTAATGCAGAATATATATTTTTCCATAGCTGATAAAACAAAGCAATTAGATAAAATAGAATCATCGGCAGTGGGCATTAGGGGACCTTTTTATTACAATGAAGGAAGAGTGATGACGTCTCTCTAACAGAAGGGGCAATATTATGTCTATTATTTCTCTTGCACATCATCCCAGAATAATGTACCCCTAGGTGTTTTGTTCTGCCTGATTTTCATTTAAGTGGTTCCTGCAAATTATGATATAATTTCAAAATGACCTTAGTAAATCCCTTGGGAAGAATTATTTTAACACTGCACAAAAATGACATCTCATAATGTCCTATGCTTCATGTTTGAATAAAAGAATGCATCCTCATCAATTTAGGTAATATAACCTGTATAAAATCAAAGAGATCAATGACTCAAGGGTTTGTTTTTTTTTTTTAAATCTAAATATTTCTAATGGAAATGTAACTTTTCAAAGAACCAGAATCATCATATGTTAGTCTCATAAATCTTCTCTGAATAATTTTCCAACATTTAGTTCACATGGCTATAGGGGTCTTAGAGTACCTGCTAGGATAATTTTTCCATCTATGTGGCCTTGTAAAATTATTTCTATGGTGGAAATATCAATATTTTATTCTATGTTATCTATCAGAAAGCCTTCAATTTGGCATCAACATATTACTTTACATTTAAACCTGATAGATAGTGACATGAGCTCCAGTATTTTCTGCATGTAAGTAGGTCTTGCACAGGCAGCCTAAAGAGCTACTTTATTTAGCATTCACTTTTCTTGTCAGCATTTATTCTGAATGTGCTTTACGTTGTTATTCTTAGACCATGAGACATTGTCTTGCTAATTGCTGTGCAGACTGTCCTTCCCTTAGTTTTTTCATAAATCAGCCCCTCAAAGCTTGCTAATTCCTTCCATTATTGCTTTCCATGCTCCCAACACTGAGAGTACCTTCCTAGAAACAATGCACTGAGCTGTGCACATCACCCCAGTGCAGGATCATGTCAGGTCTCGGCTCTGCAACTCTACTTAGACAAGCTCGAACCACCCTGTACATATTTGGCAGATTTTGTGAGGCATCATGATAACCTGGGTGGCATTCCTTTGTTATAATATGTGTGACAATTATGTATAATAATACAACCACTTACAAAGACAATAATGTATTTTTTAAGAACTTTATTATATTAATTTCCACACTTCAGACAATATTGCATTTTCAGAGGAAGCCTGCAGCGTGTGTTGCCAATTGGAGTGCTGAAGACAGCAAAAAAGGAGGAAAGAGGTGTGCCTCTCCAAGTATTTAGTAGAGCCACAGCTTTAGACCCCTTTCTGACTGTCAACGAGACACAGAACTGTTTGCTGGCAGCAGCTGATACTTTTTGCAAGGAATATGTTCAGCTTTCAGTTCTGCTCACCTCTCCAAAATGATCTATATGCTGTCCAGAGAAGAATTGTCTTGCAGGCAGCAGTGAACGTAGCAGGGAAATGTATATGACCACAATGTAGATGGAGCAATTGGTGGCCTCAGCCCCATCTCTATTAAGCAGGAGAGATACAGCATCTTTGGTGGGAGAGGGAGGAGATGAGAATGGGGCCTAAACAATCAAATTTCTTGAAAGGGATAAAATGGGACCAGACAGAAAAGATGGGCAGTTTACACCACAGATAGGAACGTGAAAATGAAAAAGCAGTCGTGTGATACAGGCTGCAAAAACAGACGAACATCTGAACAGGGAGAGAGTGAGAGGTGGGAAGAGTGAGAGGCTGCAGCCTCTGCTCAGAGCAGCACAGAGAGAAGACACAACATTTCAGGTTCTTCCGCATAAGAGAGAGGGTGCTGGAGACAAGGTACAGCATTCAAAGAGGAAATAGTGAGAGGGAGTTTGCTGGATGAAGAACAGAGTCCTTGAAGTCAGTAAGGTTCTCAACCACTAGAAGCTAAGTGTACAACCATCTTTTTATTGTCTCACTACCTTCATATGCATCTCAGTCATGACAGGGCATCCAGGTTATGGTCTGAAAGGTATTTTAGCTTAAAACGGAAACGTTCACTATTTTCTAGGTCTTTACTGAATTATCTGTCAACTCCACACCCGTTCCTTTGATGAATTTGATTCCTAAATCATGGAACTGAATTGATGAACTTTTTGGTGTAGAAGCAGTTGGAGTCGAACTGTCATTCATTTATTTCTGATAAAAGCTCATTACAGGCTGATAATTGACCCAATACTTTCCACTGAATTTGAAATAAATCACACTGGAAATCAGTTACCCAAATTCCCAAAGGTACTTTTACTTTATGGGAAAATGAAAATATTTGCAGGCATGCTCAAAGGAAAATGCTGTAATTGACATTTGTGAAAAGTGTAGCTTTCTCTACTTTTTCTCCTGAGTATTTGGAGAAAATAATGAGTGGAAGTATTTCACTCATTTTGCTTTGAATTATGAAACAAATAATTTGTTTAGAGCTATCTAGATTATGGAAATCCTGTGGAACCATGGAAGTGCAGGGGAGGAGATTAAAAAATGCAAATTTCTCTTTCAGTTCTCAGATCTGTTGCTTTGAGCATGGCCTCAAATAAATTAACAGCAGTCATGGATCATCCAAATGCTGAGCAACCTTTGGATGCAGCAGTTCTGGAGGGCTGGAGGTGGTGATGCTTGTCTCCTGCTACTCTGATCTTGCTGGGATTTGGAATCCAGCCTCAAGCACCATCATTTCATAAAGCAGGATATCTTGAAAGGAGACTGGATGGGGACTTGGACCACAACAGTGTGTCCTGTGTGATACAGCCCTCTTGCCAACAGGCGACAAAGCCTTCCCTCACTCCCCTCCTCTGATCCATGAACTCATCCTGAACTCATGTCAGAGGATCTGTTGAGGTGAGGGAGGGGCATGGTACAAGAAATATGGAAAACAGATGCTGACCTCCCCATTTCTCAAGTGTAGAGAAAATTTTAATTTGTACGTTCAGCTAGTTCCTGCTAGTTGTGCTGGTTCTGCAGTAAACAAAAAAGCATCCAGGTTGATTACTTAAAGCCAAAGTCTTCCCATCGAAATGGATACAGTTCCACAAACTGAACTTGACACTACTGTGGAAAAGAAATATGGTACTTGAGGGAAATAAGTCATGTTCCACTGACTGTAAACCTGTTTCAAAGGTTAAACTGTTCACTCTTCCTTGTCAGTTTTCAGTTGAAACATCTTGATTGGTGCGAAGAAATATTTGTTTTAGTTGAGTTTCAGTTCGAGAAAGCATGCAACCGAACTTCAAAATGAAAATTTAGGGTCAAACTGAGAAAAAAGAACAGATTTTTTAGTTTGTGGGAGTTCAGTTCAGTACCTGTATTTTCCTCTGCAGTATGATACACTTTTCTCCAGATTTCTCTCTTCTTTGACTGAATAGATGAGTTTCAGCTAATTTCTCATTGTATTACCTCACAGGTTTTCCATTTTTTTGTATCTTCACACATTTTGGATATCTCTAGTTTCCAGTGTACTATTCCTCTGCTCTCAGAGGTATTTGCAGTTTCTGTCCATTTGTTTTGAGTGAATTTCATTAGGATTTTTATTTGTTCTAGTCCCTAATTCACTAAGGCTAACTTGCCATATTCACATTGCATATTTTGCTCTGCATTACTTTCCTGCCTGACAAGTCTTTTTGCATAAGTTTTCAGTTATATGCTGGCGATATTACAAGGACTAGATATGAATTAATTTTGAGACATGTTTTAAATTATTTTGAGACATGTTTTAAAAAACCCAAAGGGTTTTCACATAGCCTTCCATCTTTGCTATAAATTCTTTTTAAAAAATCAAGTTTAACTGTATGGTATGGTTTTTTAATTCCTAATTTAATTTTTAATTAAATATTCTCTCTCTCTGTGTATATGAATTTTGGTTTTCCTGTATCCATGATACCTCCTGTACTAACTCTACCCTGGTGCTCCTGCAGATGATGGTGGCCAATAGCAAATTCCTTGGTTAGAATACAAGGGCAAGGTCAACACGTAATGTTACTTTCCCATCACACCTCCTCAGCCTCCAGCAAGATACTTCTCATGGACTTCCTGGGGCAGAGATGTCTTTGAGTTGCAATGTCTCAGTAAGACTCTTCTCTCAGAGCTTTGTCCAATTGCTTCTTCAACTCATGCATTCACCAAATCCTGTAGCAAGAAGTTTGAAAACATTAGATATGTATTACAAGACTGATATTTCCGCCCAATTATGTTGGATAGAAGTATACCCAGGTACTCAAAGTAAACCAAAAAATTCCTTTAATTTCTTGTCTGTTTTCTCTGTTTCTTGGCCTTTTTCCCCTTAAAATAACGTTTTTTATAACTACTTCAAGGAGGCAAAAGCCCTGAGGAGAATCCAGCAAAGGAAAGCAATTTAGTCAGTTTATGAATTTGAGACTTTAAAAAAACATAACCTAGACAATTACCCCAAGAGAATCTATACTTTTGCTCTCTAATGTAGTTAGACAAACATACTATAGAAGAATAGATTAAGATATGAAATATGATTAAGCTGCAATGAAATATTTACATTAGTTTTCACTAGAATATATTTGATTTACATCCCCTAAATGGATGGTTAATGGACACAGCACTCAACCAGTGGCAAGTTATAAATTACCCATCTCAGGAGGCACACCACACTGGGCCAGGTTTGGAGACAGCCTGCCAGCCACAGAGCTACCTCCTGTCTCCTCCTGGGTTTGGTGGAAGCAGTGGCTAGTTAGAAAGTTAAAAATATATTGTTACCTTTCCCAGTGAATCAAAATAAGTCATGACACCAGGTGCTGCTTCCTCAATTCCCACTTGTTCTGGTTCACATGTATGTCATGATCAAACTTGAAGTCTGGCCAACTCATATAGGAGTTCTCCTTTTTTGCTGCCTAATCCCTGTGTGCTTGAGTTACTACTCTTTCCACCAGATTTTGGCATCACAGTCAATACTCCCATTAAAGTTCAAACCTCAGAGCACTGAACAGTCTCTCCTCGTATAACATTAGCTAGGACCTGTTCATATATTGAGTTTTTAACTTGTCTGCAAAGAATGATTAATCAGTTCACAGGAAACAATGCCTGTTTGAAGAGGGAAATCTTTGCTTTTTATTCATGCAAATTATGAAATATTTTTCCATTGCCCATCCTGAGGTATATGTGGACGGGTGGCATAGAGAAGGGAGGAATTATATGAGCAGTGTAAAATGTATTTTAATAATTTAGGAAATAAAAACAAATGAAATTTCGTCTATAATATTTGAGTTTCTTCTAAAAACATGTCTTGCTGTAATTTCTAGTTTCAATGGTTACAGGGATTTCGATGTACTCCATTTACTGCCTTTTAGAAAAAGATTACAGCAGCCTTGGGGTAATTTGAAAGTGATGAAAGAGACACTATAGAATCTTCCTTTCAAATATTAAGTGTACCTGGGTCCGATCAGATTAGCTATAAAGCAAACTACCAATGTTGCACCTTTCCCAGCTTTTATTATCCACCTGAGCATGCACATTTTCTGAAAGATAGAGTAAGTTTCCTTTTTTTTCTGAGTGCAAAACCTTTTCTGGTAATGAACAATGCCGTAGAGTTAGTAACATAAGTACTTCACATGCTCTTTAAATCACTGCACAGCATAAGAATCAAATCCTACACCAGCTTCTTTTGCTTGCATAACAATACCAAATTTTTATTGCTATATGCATTCATTATGCTATCCAGACCTACACCTTTATATGAGTCTAACCAGAGACAGAGACTGTCTGTAATCTGTAATAGATTAACCAGAGGATGGAATAGAACCTGCACAAAGAAAACCAATGATGCTTTCCCGAAAACAAATTACCATTGTATTAAGGGACTGGAAAGCACCCATTATTCTGGTGTGTGTGTGTGTGTATGGGAGACAAAGGCTAGTAAAACCACTGATTTTATCCCTGTTACGATGTTTCCAAGGATTTAGAAATAGTAAACATCTATTTCATATTTTTTTCCAGAAAAAGATGAAGGCAAAAGTTTCATAAATCAGTGACAAGATTCCAAGGACAGTATATGAAGAACATGATCATAAGTTAACTATAAAATGAGTGAATGATAGAGATTAGAAACCATTTAAATTGATGGGCCACTTTATCCAGAAAGTATATGGAGCAGCAAGAAGTACTCAGAAGTGCATAGGAAAAATAAGCAAATTTATTGCTTATGCAAACATTTATTCATTTCATGGGAAACCATCAAGGAAAAGAAGATGGCTGAAGTATAACATACCACCCTTATTTCAGAAAGCCTTGGGATATACCATAAAACTGTAAACAAGATATATGAGAAGCTACACTTATTTTTGGAAAGGCCTGCCTTCGAAGCAACTGAACTGTGGGTGGGGAACTGCAGCAATATATTAACATTCACTTGGTGTCCAGTCTGTAAATTAAGTGGAAATTGAAGCACATTCTCTGTGACACAGTAGTTACATTAAAGAAAAGGAATCCACTAAACAGGTTTGTGTATTCAACAAGACATTAAGACCAAGAATTAGTCATCTTACAGTGTAAGTCAATTAAAGGGGCTGCAGTGCTCTCTTGGGTCCTGCTGATTCTGTCTGATGTGAATATTACCTCTTCTCATTCTGCTGCATACATATAGAGGGATATCAGCTCAGGAAAGGTTTACAGGAATGAAGAGGCAAGGGCGGGGGTAGGAAATGACAATTTTCTTTTTACCATGAGGAATATTGTCAGATAAGAGAAGTCATGGTTAAATAACTTAATTCTTGAATTTCCAGATTCTGTCTCCTGTATGTCTGTCAGCTTCACACTGTTTGCACCACACGTTTGCTAATGGCTTATGAAAACAACTCTCCCATTGCAGTTAAATTACTTATAATATATCAAGGTAGAAATATGTCTTTAGGAAGCTCTGAGAAGTGGGAACAGAGAGCACCATAAAAAGGTGGTGTAAATTTTGCTAGAAGCACAGGATAGCTCTCAAATTACCTTGCAATTTAGTTGTTCATACATTTTTTTATATATAAGCCGAAATGTTCCTACAGAATCTGCTTCAGAGAAGACAACCTTGGGAAATTTGGAACTGAGGCCAGAGAAAAAAAATCAGTGAGTAATGACTAATCAGTATGAGTTTACTTGTAATATTGCAGTAACTTTAATTTTTGGAGTATGGGCTAGAAATATTGTTTGAAAGAGCAACAGCTTTTTAATGAGGGGTATACTGGTATTTTTGGCCACCAAATCTGACAATATGGAGGGAACTGTGAGCACTCAGGGAAGGACAAAATACTGAGCCAGTGTTGTGGAAAAGACAAAAAGCCTGTGACAGAGAGCCTGGTGAAATGGGAATGGCTAGGCCGTCAAACCAGAGTCAGGACGAGAAGTGTGAGAAGTGCAGGCTGGCACTGAACTGGAATGAGGTCCCATGGACTTGAGTCTGGAGATTTCCTCATTTTATATTTTTATAGCTGGCTGAGCCTGTTTCAGTTTGCACTCATCCACACCAAAGTGTATCTTGCTTTAAAGACTCGAACTATGGGTCTTAAAGACAAAGTTTTCTAATGAGTTTTCCATCTGCTTTCCAGCAGTTTTCTCCAAACCATGTTTCCTTGGCTCATGGAGGATATCATCCCTGTGCATGAACAACATGCAAGGAATCTGAATTCTGTGATTACATTTTCACTTTTTGCATGGATTCCAGTCTCTCTTTGCACCCCAAATTCTGCTTTTGAGATGAATTAGGAATGTGAGATGAAACAGGGCTATTTTTTAAAGGATGCTTGCTTCGGTTGTAGCAAAAGCTGCAAGCTGTATAGAGAATGGAAAAGATATTGGGGGAAAAGAATGAATAATGGTCTCCTGGATGAGGATGTTGAAATCCATCCAAGAGACTGGGTTATAAATGTATATCTGCCAAAAATTTCTCAGTGTGATCCTGGGCAAGTCATTTACCCAAACTTCTCACAGGTGTTCTGTGGTTGTGTTTTTTACCCACTGTTACGTATCAGTATGGCTGGACTCGTGCTGTTTTGTTGCACAAGTGCCAAGTAGCGACAAGTCAGACTGCAGGAAGTTTTACTATTTAAAGGATTTGAAGATTATGAAAGACAGATTTGTTCCAAATCAGTGTATATTCCTTAGATTAGGTAATTTCTGGTGGGTCAATTTTTATTGAACATGTGATTTCACACTGTTTAAACAGAGTAGTTAATTTTGAGGTTGTACTGTCATAAAAGAAAATTCAATTCTCCTGTCAAGACAAAATGTCAGTGTGCACTGAAATACAGCCATGTTCTCAAAAACCCTGTTTTCAAGATAAGCATCCATTCTAGAAGACAGGATTTCATTTGTTTCCAACATTGTTACTCTTCACAATGATAAGCCAGGGGTGTAGGGTCTCAAAAACAGATTGCTTTATAGGGTTGATGTTCTGAAAATTTAGGGCCCTGAAGTCTCAAACTGGCTACTTTAAATCAATGGGGTTTTTTACCTTAACGGGTTTGTGCCTAGGATCTCCAGCCAAAAAATGAGGATAATAAACTCTGAGGATATTTCTGAGAATATTCAGAGATACCAGTAAAAACTATATCATGGAAGAGCTGAAGAAGAAGTCAATATTTCTAACTTTTAGCTGGATTTGGATGTTGTGCAGTAAATAAGACCTGGGGCCATACTCGGTAAAATGAAAACTAGCCCATCAGTAATTGTGTATCAGCTATTTGTGCCCTAATGCATCTGAAATGGCACAAACAAAGCAGTATATGACCACGCACTAAAGCAATATCATAAACATTAGCCCCAAAGAACGGAGCTGAGATTTTACAAGGAACCAAATTCTGATCTCTGCTCTGTGAGAGTTCACAAATTAGGAGAGGTTGCAAATTATAAAGCTTAATATTGCTGCCTGACCAATAATTACAAAAATTATTTCAATTAAGTTCAGGTTGCCACAGACTCTCCTACACTTTTAGTAAATTTGAGGGAATAGATATGTATAAACTATATTGAGAGAAAACAGTCTATATTTATTATAGCATGCGTGCTTTTTGAACAAAATTTTTCAGACTAATTAATGAAACCTGTAAAAAATATGTACTCTCCTAATGTTTCCAGTGCCAGCAGATTTCAGAAGTCTTTCCTGTCTGAATATCCTTATTTATTATTTCTAGGTCCAGCTGCAGGCTATGGAATGCAGTTACAGAATTTGTGATATGCTACATAGTCAAAAAAAAATTTCATCATATTGAAAAGAAAGCCCGAATTCTATCTGTAACAAGTCCTAAAAATGGAAGTTTTTTTCAGGCTTTTAGGTTGTAAATTGAGTATAACTGCTGAGGAAATGTTGAGAACAGGCAAAATCTGTTAAATTAAATGAAAGATACTCTTCTGAAAAGCCTCTCTACCTTCTTAATGAATAAAAAGAACTAACTTTCAGGGAATTCCAACGGGGCCAGCACTCAGATTTTCAATGCCATCCAAACCTAAGAGAGAAAGGTCTTTTTTTTCCACTCCCATTTCTCTTCCTGAAACAACAGGGAAATGCAGTTTGAGCCTCGCCTAGGAGTTAAGAATACTCTCAAAGGAAAATGATTATTTTTACAAACACAATGAAGATTTAAGGAAGCTTTTAGAAGAAACTATATTCATCTTCCAAAAAAAATGTTGGAACTATCAAAATGCTATTAATATAATTTTTGTTGTTGTTACTAGTATTATGGATCTATCAAAATGCTATTAATATAATTTTTGTTAAAAGCATTATTAATAATACAGTGTTAACATTCTCAAATTTGTTAAATGAAATCCTGCTTGAATAAAGACTATTTTTATTCACTTGAGGATTGGCTGGCTATAATGCATTATTTATGCAGCAGACCTTCAAAAATAGGATAGACAATACTATCCTCTTCTGAATTTTTAAGAATTGTAAGTATGTCTGTGGGGGCTGTTTATGTTAAAGAATTGCTTTAAGAACTGTAAAAAAATCAAGCAGTTAATTTGGAATTACTTATTTATAAAAACATGCATGTTGGACTAACCTGAAACAGGATCTGAACTTCTGTCAAAAGCTAATTGAACTAAATAAATATCTGACAAAAAGCAGTGAATACAGGAAAGACCTGAAACTGGAAGTATCCTGACGTGGAGCACACATATTATCCTGCATGCACATGGACTGAAGAAGCTGCCAGCACTGCACCAACAAAGGACAGCAGCAGCTCATATGCAACTTTGGGGGAATCCTGGACAGGTGTTCTGTCTTTTGTGAAACTGTGGAACAAGGAAGGTAAATTATCTTCGACTGAAGCAAGCAAAGCAAAGCACATTTCTCATGTTTCACCTTCAGTCCTTTTCCTGTCTTAGAACACTGCACTGCCTCTTTCAAGTAAATGATCAAGAAGACCAAGAAAGGAGCTGACTGACGGCATCATGAAATGTTACCTGCTGCTTCACTGTAACTTCTGCAATATAAAAGTATCAGCTAAATACCATGACCAAAGTAAAAAGAGCCAGAGAAAAATTATGAAAACATGATTATATTTGTCTCTTTCTTCTAATGATCTAAGAAATAACAGAATACCATTTTGTTTAAAACACCAGCAGAATTTCCCACAGAACAGCAAAATAACCCAGACTGTAACCTTTAGTAGATGTCACAGGAGATTCATTTTCTTCATATAAGATTTTCTGACTTAAGGCAGTTACTCAAAAAACTGATGAGCTACATTTAAATATTCATTTTGACTTTACCTGTCTTATTTATGATCCTTTCATTTGAGTTTTATACCTAATGTCTAAGAGGGACTGACTGAGACTAAATGGGTTTTTCTTGGCTGACTGCAAACTATGCTGCTACAGCACAAAACAGAAGTCAGGTCATAATTTGAGTGAAATGTGCTTCATTAACTTAGATGGAGAAAACTTCCCCCCTCAGAGGTCACATCAGTCTCCAAATTGTGTCTTTTGTTATATCAGGGAAGTCAGTAACAAATGCTTTGTCTCTTTTCTAGTGATGAAAGGACTGTAGTTGGTACACCTTACTACCTTGGTGCTTTTCACTTACAATATCCCTCCAAACATGGGAAAGAAGTTAATTCACTAAAGTAGTGAGTCACACTTCTGAGTGGCTTTTGAGAAATGTAAGGTTTAAGATTCTGTCTGACACTTCTGTTTCTCCAAATGGTTAGGCAACTTCTTGGTATGGCACTAGGTTAAAATTACCCTTTGTGCTCTGCCAAGGCTGGTTTAACTGGATGTTGTCCATTTGCAACTTACAGAGGGGCTAACAGAAGAAATCAGAGCAGCCTGGCTTACTTCTTACTTTATATGATTAACATTATAAGCAGATTTAGTGCTGCTAGGTTCTGTGGGAAAAATCCCATTGCACTCTGACAAGTGTTTCATAGTTGTTTGTGCTGACATCCAGCACTAATTGGTTTTTGGCACTTTGGGGGACATTTGAATTCAACCATCCACTCTGTAGATTTTTCTGGGAGAGTAATCTGGAGTGCAATGCAGTCCACACACAGATAGCCCCCTAATTAGCCTCTCTGGAGGTACTTTCCCACAGGTACCAGCAGAGCATGATGTTGTCTGTGTATGCAGGAAGCTTCAGGCTGATTTAAAGCACTTTTTCTCAATACAGAGAGTACCTTAGGACTTACTTTTGCTTCACAGCTGGACTTCTACTAATGAATATATATAAAAAAAAAAAAAAGAAGCTCTGTTTATTTGTTAGAGAAAAGTCTAGCTAAAATCTTCTTGGTGCTTTAAAGGCAGGACTTTTCAGTTTGAGCTCAGATCACATAAACCTGCCAGGTGAATAATGTTCTATGTCTTTACTCAATGCCACAGAAAGAGACTGACCATGCCAGTTAAAGGACAAGATGATGGTGTGGCAATGTGCGTGTGAGAGGTGCTACTCATGATGAACACAAGAGGCATTTAGTATTTAAGTTATCAATATGGGAGTACTAATTTTGAGATCCATCTGCCTAGGTCTAGAGCTATAAAGAGCTTATAGGTACCCCAGGGGGCTGTTCAGGACACCTACAAGAGGTTCCTCCACCCATCTGCCTTTTAGCCTGTCATATTTCATGCTGTGGGCAGGCATCCTGAGAAGACTAGTCTCTGGAGGTGTCCTATATGAGCCAGAGTAAAGACTGATTTCTCAGCTCTTTGCATCCTATATCCATGCCAGGCCACAGAGACTGCTAATTCAAAGTAATGAACTGTCAAAAGCCGTGACTTTGCAGCTCCTGGAGATGAGACATTATACAGAGAACAGGAAGAGGATAAGAGCTCTGGAATTAAGTCTGTGCCTTCTGGCTGATGTGTCATGTCAAGGCAGGTAGCAGAAGTAGGAAGTAAAGCTAAGAGTAGACAAGGGGGTTTATGTTCTCATGCCGCCAGACTGCTTACTGAAAAATAAAGCTGAGCCTTGGGTCAGGCCAATGGTGGTTGCTCAAGGTGGTGTGGGTCAGCTGTGCACCATGTATTTGGCTTGAGCACAAATTGGGGCACAGACAGGAGGAAAATCTTTGCATGCAAAATGTTCCACTTGTAACTAAGCCAGCTTGGACTGCTTTGTACTGGGGAAGAAACAGAGTGTTTATAGGGTAGCCAAGAATGGAGGCCAGAAATTTCAGCTTTGTCCTGCTGACTGTCCAGACTTTCAGTGAGGTAATGGCACAAATCTCTTAGGAATTAGCTCTTTTGCTGCCTGATCTCCTATTTCCATCCTATGTATAGCATGAAGCATATGCTGTGGGAATAGAAACAAGAAACAAGTCTGTTTTCTTCATTTTAGGTGCTATTTGCAGTTTTCTTCAGGGGAATGCAGCTGCAGATGTAGGTATACTCCGTAAGGGGGCTGAAGAAACTTAAGTTCTCCATGTTGTAAGTTGTGGAGAGCACTTGTTTCCCCCAATCTCTGTAGATAATGAAGCAATAGCAGTGTGAGGAACCCAGAAAGAGTTTCTGCTTTGTTCCATTTAATTAGAAGATTGTGTAAGCAAAATCAGGCTGCCACTACTACTCAGAAGAACTTAAAAAGGCCAGAGGCTCAGGACACAAAAACAGTCAGGGAAACAAAACAATGATGTACGTGACAAAGTAAACTAGATTATGATTATTCAAGTTGTTTTAGAAAGACAAAAAAAAAACGTTGGGGAAAGGTCCTTTGTTAATAATTACTTTCCTTCTTTTAACTTCAGAAAAGCTGCTGGAGAACCTTCAGTAGACTAGATAAATATGTTAGGAAAACCAGCTGAACAAAATATTTTTGTTCCATATGTGCGAATCTACTTAAACTCGGCAGAGAAAACATAAATCTTAATGAAAACAAAGTAAAATTATGGAAAATTCTAATTCATATTTTAATTGTGCTGCATCTGCAACAGCTGTAGTGTGGTTACCACAGAAAATAATTTACTTCTGTTCTCTGAGCTGAACACTTTTTCCATCTCAGTTTTACCTAAAAGAATTGGATGCAACTTTCTTTTTCTGAATGCAGATATTGCCACTGAAGTACCTCCAAATTCTTTCAATTCACCAGGCACTGGAACAGCTGTTTACAAAGCAGGCTGTTGTCATCATCCAAAGATCTCATGACACAAGCAGGAAAATTTGGTTTATATTCACAGTGGGAAAAAAGACATGATTGTGAAATGTGGAAGAAAATGGTCTTTAATATAAACCATTGCTTCTCAGAACAATATGACTTTGTTCAAGGTTAAGTGTTTCAAAGGAAAACTAAGAAAGCTGGGATACTTACTTGTGAGTGGTGCTTTTTGCCCTTCTTTCCTTCTCAAGGTTTATGAAGGACAAACTCTCCTCTTTCCAAGTGAGAAGGATGACTCCAAATGAAGGGTGCTCACTTAGGATCTGACACATCTGGGACATGTTCCTTACTCTGTTGCAGATTTATTGCAGAAGTTTACATACAGCATCCAGACCGAATTTAAAAGTAATGTCAAAATGCATCACTAATATTCATTAAGTCCTTGCGAAGTTTTAAGCATTGGTAACTTTTGCCTGTGCATAGGTGACATTCTCAAGCGGTGATTGGCATGTTGAAAGGATACGTAACTTACCGAAAAGAGTAGCTGCAGACCAAAATTTTCTGGGATGGCTATGTGGTTTTTTTTAATGTAATAAAACAATGTTGAGAGTATCATTCTGGGCTTAGATAATCACTGTGTCTTATTAAAAATAAAAAAGTTGACCTATATCTCCCATATATTAAGAGACAAACACCAGGCTCTTGAATGTGCTGCTCACAGTCCATTTTTGAAGATATTCTGTTTGTTCATTTTCTTTTTCATTTTCTTTTCTAAATATTTAAAACATTCATTATGTCTAAGAATGAAGAAAGAAATCAAGAAGCTGGCTCTCTAAGCCAGTTGGCAGACAAGAGAATTGAAACAAAAGTCTCATTTTGTTCTGTGTGCTTTCCAGCTGGCTGTGTAATACACCTTCACAGAATTACAGGATTGTTGAGGTTGGGAAGAATCTCTGGACAAAATGCATAAAGCAGAGGGTTTTTTGAAGCTATAGATTTTACTCGCAGGCCACACCTAAACTGCAGGAAATACAAAGACCTCCCAGCTCCCATACCCTTTTGTCTGATCTACCTGCATCCTGATTTGATGACAGGGTGAGATTTAGGTGTGTACTTTTTTCATCCTCACTTCCCCTGCCCTGCTGTCATTTACACAGGAAGAAGCCCTCAGAATAACACAGGCTGACAGGACCCTGTGTCCTCATTTGTGAAGTGAGGAAAGTACAGCATTGCCAAACAGCAACACTTAATGTGTTTTCCAAGGATCTAAGCCTCACAAAAGTGTCAGAGGAGCAATCATTTCTGCTCAATTAATTTCTTTCACTTCATAGTAAGTAGCACATAAACTTAATTTAATCTTTGAGCCTCCCACATTTAACAACACAGAGCTTTTCTGTATGTCTGGCTCTTATGTGCTCTGCTTTCCATCTCATTTCCAGACTTTGGTGCCACTGTGCGTACATTCCCCACCAAATGAGAGAGAGAGATATAAAGGGGGCATTTGTCTTCATCCAGTTGTTGAGGAGCTGTCCTGTGAGTCTGTGATCCACAGCATAGGCACTTCCCTTCCCAGAGCTACGAGAATTGCCATGACCTTGGTTCTCCCAGCATCACTGGAACAGAAACAGGACCAAGCTTCCTTCTTCCAAAGATAACCTCTTTTCTTCCAAATGCAGGCTGATGATAGCTTCATATATGATACATCGTAAATCTACACATCACCGGCCAGAATGAAGTCCCAGAAGGGAATTCATTTTGTGGGAAAAGACTGAGAAATCAGTGCTCTTTCTCAAGGGAGAGGAAAACATTTCATGCTGAGCTAAAAGCTTACATTTGTTATTTTTAGTCTAACTAATAAACGTTCCATGTTGGCAAAGATAAAAGCAAGGATATGAGAGAAGAAATACATGAACAAAAACTGATGTCATATTGAGGGAACAAATAGGTATGGAGAGACTTTAGAGCAGTAAAAACACAAACACTTTCCTACATTTTATGGGAATGTTCTGTTTGTTGATTTTTTGCTCCAGTACGGAGCAAAACTGAAAATGAGGTACTATTTGTTTATGAGAGAGGGCTAGCATCTCTTCCAGTTCTGCTAGACAACACATATTCTGTCTGCAGCTACAAGATTTAGACCAGATACTGTTTTCATTTAAAAAGAAAGTGAAGGGAGAAGGGTAGGGAGGAGTATGATCACCAGTATTATTCGCTATAGTCCAGTCAAAGGGAGGTTGCCAAGAGATTTAGCAAACTTTGATGTCTAAAGAAATCATAAGGAAATGCTGCAGAGGAACAACCATCTGTTGGGAAGGCTGATGGGAAAACTTCTACCAAAGCATAATGTGGATGGAGAAATAGTATCTGCTTGCTGCTTGAGTGCAATGAGGAAAAAGAAAAGGTGAATATATTACTACGGGAGGAAAAGGAACTTTGCATTATAGTCACTGATAAAACAAATATTTTGCCAGGTATGCATGCCAGAAAAAGCTGAAGGCTAGTCCAGTGAGGCAGCTCTAATGAAATAGCCTGATGTATTTCACAAATCACATCCAAGAAACACCTAAGTTTTACAGTCAGTGTCTGAAAAAAAACCATAAATGATTGATTCACTCTAAATTAATTCTTTAAAGTGGGCAATCTGTAGTGCATGAGGAGGTTCCATTAATGGAGAGGGTCTTCGCCAGAATAAATGATTGTTTAGCAAATTTCTAGTCTTCAGGGTAAAAAGCTTACAAGGACTCTTAGATACTTTCTTTGATAAAAATAATAATATCCATAGTGAGTTATAAAAAGGAAGTATGGCATAAAACTTCATAATTATAATTTATGTTATTATAATAACAACACTATGGATTATTAATGTTAGCAAGACTTTTTTTGCTGTTTCACAGAGTAAAACATAAAAATTGGAGGTTTGCAGGTCAGAAGAATATGAAATTGATTGGAAAAAAACCTTAATGACTCAAAGACCAAAAGTCATATTTCAGGAGGTTCCTTAAATGCCATTCTAGGTCCAGATTTATTCAGACTTTTCCATATTACAATCTAAATTGACCTCAGGGGATAATTATGAGGAGACTTTCCAAAGTTGAAAAGATTACTAATGCTTGGAAAGATAGAAATAAATCAAATAATTAGGATGATACTCAACCAAAATAAACTTTAGTTCTCCAAACAGGATATATGGCAATTACAAATGAAGTTATTTCATCAATCAGATACTTCCTGTTGCACCACTGGCTAGAATTGCTTACAAACATAATTTCGTTGAGCAAAAAGTTGTGATTGCAAATGTATAACATATGATGACCTAGTGCTTGCAAGCTTATTCCAGGCAAAATTCACATGCTAATTTAATCAGGCAAATTAGGTTTGTGAAAGAACTGACTCTGCAGTCCAGATTATGAATGTTCTTTTTATTATCAGGTGACAGAAAAGGAGCTAAAATTGTAACACTCCAGAAAACTTCTTGTTAAATCCAACATACATGCACTCTAGTGAGCGGACTGTGGCAGGCCAAGGAAGAGTATATGATGGGAAGAGTAGGAATTTCTTCATGGCTTTTCATGAGGTGAATCATTTTATTTGTGTGGTTTGCAAAGGGCAGAACAGAAGTATGCAAAGTTGAGAGAACTGTTAATGATTTTGATTTGATTGGTAAAATATTGTAATTTGTAATAATTTCTTACATCCCAGCTGTACCTCAAGCATTCATTTAATCTTGTTGAAAGCTGAGTGGAATTTCACCCTACTTCCCTCTAAAAAAAAGATCTGACCCCAGGCTGGAGATACCATAAACTAGAGAGCAAACTCTTGTACAGGTAATTAATATTTGTCAAAGGCAAAGACTATAAAATATTTATTACTTGGATGTCACTTGTTTTCTTCCTCCAGCAGTTCAGAGCCCACATAGTTAAGCAGCAGCAGAATGATGGATACATGTGCCATTTCAGCATTTACACCCAGGCAGTGATTGATTAGGCATGAGAAAGGAGGGGAGCAGATAAGTCTCACACCCAGACAGAGCCATTCAATTTAGTAAGGAAGCAATGAGAGCAAGAAGAAAATCAGTGGTTCTTTGATTAAATTCACAAAACCAAAAGGTTGTCAGTCTACATCTGAGAAAAAGAGTAAAGTCCATACTTTTTCGAAAAAGTTCAGAATTAGAGGGAAGGCATCTTTATGCTGAGGTTGAAGGGGAGAATTGGTAAATTAATTGCTTCTTGGAGACAATCAGATGCTGGAAAAGAAGAAAAAAGGAAAAGTTTCTCTACCTTTTTATTTTATATGGTGAAATTATAAGAATTATTTAATACATGTTATAAAGATGTTCTTCAGAATATTTTTATTTTTTCCCCCTCCTATTCCCTCTGAATTCATCCTGAGCAACTGGAAAACTGGTAAATTTATGACATCAGCTGAAATTCCAGCTGTTTCCCTGAGGGAGAAACAATTACTAAACTAGCACCTGTATTTTAATATACTAGGGACTAGAAAAAATAATACTTTAAAAGTTTGTTTTCTATTTTTTAACTCTTTTATTAATTCTAATACCTGGAATGGCAGCTGTGAGGGAAAAAAAAGTCTCTGTTAGAGACTCAAACAGTGATCTGTGTAGGAAAAGCCTGAGATTGCTCCCCGGCCAGTTCTTAGTTAACCACAGAAACTTTATTAACTGAGCCAGAAATTACTAAACTTGACACTAAAGATATATAAAGTGTATAGTAATATAATATAATCTTTTTACCACCCAGAAATTGCATTTAAAATAATTAATAGTTTACTTTGGAAGGGTTCTCTAGAGGCCATCTGATCCAAACCACACTGAAAGCAAGACTAGCTTTGAAAGTTAGTCCAAATTTAAATTCAAATTAAGTTGCTTAGAACCTTGGCTGTAATGCTGTTGATTCCAATGCTGGGTTACTCATTCCAAAAAGCAGAACACCTATCATTAATGCCCTGAAGATGTGTTTATACAGATTCAAAGTCTCTTAAGTGTTACTTCTACCTCTATCCTTCAGATACAATGGAATTATGGAAGATCACAAGGGCACAAATCTGATGCTGAAATAACCACCAAAAGTCTGCTTGGGGTAGGTAATTCACAGTCGTGCAGTATTTAAGTGGGAATTGTGTTCATCCTGATGGAGGACACATCAGAGCAATACCGTGCAGCCTAGCTGCTCTGAGGGGGAACTGTGACCTGAATATCCCCATGCTCTCCTCTACACTTCTCTTTATTAGTGCCAAACCTTAACTAGCTGAACCCCTTTTCACTTGCTGCAGCCCAGTTGCAGTCACCTTTCAGCATGCTCCAGACCACACAGGGAGAGGCAATTGC
This sequence comes from Grantiella picta, assembly GCA_013397955.1. Classification (NCBI taxonomy): domain Eukaryota; kingdom Metazoa; phylum Chordata; class Aves; order Passeriformes; family Meliphagidae; genus Grantiella; species Grantiella picta. Next base: position 1,643,611 of record VZRM01002768.1, on the reverse strand, counting down.
CACGCTCCTAGCACTCAATGTGTTTGTTCTCCACAGATGCTGACATGCCTTTCTGGAGGGGGATGGCCAGTCTTTAGTCTAGAAATAGCTTCTTCCATAGCATTTATCGGAGATTTAATTTAGGCAAAGAGCATTGACTACCTACCTCCTTGATCTTCTGTGCCTATCCGTGGAGTAGGTTTTGTGTCTCAGATATATTGCCAATTTTTAACTCTCTTTAGATAGATCTAATTGCATTGTTTTAAAATCCTTCCTTAGTACTTATTTCCTGTGTTGTTTGAATGGCTTCTACCTCCTTATTAATTGAAATTACACCTCTTAATTAAAATTAACGGGGCAATATTTAGCTTCCTTTATAATTTTCAAGCAACATTATAGGAAGGTTGTTGTATTTTAAAGGGTTCAAAAACCTGTGTGCAAATATGTCCGCAAGCTGCAATCCAAACAATCTGTCTGCTCTCACAGGGTATTCATAAAACTGGAGTTTAGCAGCAGTGTTGTCTCAGCTAATCGAACGAGTTTCCAGCAAACCTTTGCTATAGCTGTAAGACAAACCCCTGGTTTGTTCTTTACTGACTGTTCTTTTCCAAGTACTGCTTGTGTTTGTAATTCCAAATGTTATTGATTTTTATCTGGTATCTAAGAGGATACAAAACCCAGCACCTCTTAGATTGTATCTTCAGCTCTTAGCTGGTTATATTGTACGAGTCATATTGATTTGAAGGAAAAGAAAATAACAGCAGCACTTGTTTTTAGATCAAGAGTAGCATGTATCTTGAAATTCTACTCCCTTTCATGGAAAGAAAATATTTGATCTGAAAAATAATTTATTTATTTTCCATAGCAGTCTTAGAGAAAACAAAGAATCAAGCTGTGATCTGTGAGATGATGAAAAACAATAGTCCATGCTCCAATCATCTACAATATTTTACACTTTAGACTACACTTATGGAACAGGACAAAGCCTGATGGTTACACAGAGAGAGTACACTCTTAATGAACAAAGCCTTCTATGCTCCTAATGAGTACAATATTTTGTTACATGCGAACATCCTTGCTACTTCAGAGAATTAGTAATGTGATGAAAATGGAAAAAAGTATAGAGAGAAAAAAATGATACTGAGACTTTTGTTAAAGTAGCTATTTATATATTTTGCTCAAGCCTTATCACACTGTAACACAAATGAAAAAATATATATGAGCTGCTGATCTCAGATGGTGCAAAGCACTTCATAGTGGCAATGCTACCTTATAGTAGGGAATTGTGAATGAGTGACACAGCTGTAGTTTGCATTGATATCCAAAGCAGAGTAGTACAGAACCACCAGAAAGTACAGAAAAGTCACTCCGACTACAGATGTACTATGTAGAAATGATTTTCATTTCTGTACTGTACCAGATATTCTGGACATACCAGACTGTCATTCTGCCTGTACCAGAAAACAGTTTTCAAAGTGCTGGTGCAATAAGGTAGGAGTTTGAAGGAGCAGTCTAGACCATATTATTGGTGCCTGTTTTGTAATAAATATCCTGCCTCACATTGTAAACATGGAATTTTTTTGCCATTTAATGGAAACCACCTTATGGGCAGCATCAATTTCTGAGCAGAAAGTTCAAACCTAGTGCTGGAATAAGAGCTCAGCCAGTGCTTGTGCAGCTGAGCGCTGACACCTCTGGGCTCCTGGCACAAAATGTTGGGTGCTTCCAACCTGCTGTCACCTCATGCCTGAGCCCAGATGTTCCTTTAGCCCAGGCTAGAGTCAAGGCTGGGTGCCCCAGCCAGCCTGGGAAGGATGCCCCTGAGGATGGAGCAGAGGAGCAGCACCATGTAAGCCCCAGCTGACTGCTCAACGATCACAAAATTTGTTAGAAGAGGAGAAGCCAAGGCAATTCAGGAAGCCAAGGCGATTGTGATGATTTTTATGTTCTCTGTAGGATGAAGTGTTCATGAAGAGAAAAAAATATAAGTCTTCATGCAGCTCTGAAGGAGCTGGGAATATTCCAGTGGTTTGGACAGAATCTCTAAACACATTTGGTTTTGAACATTCAAATTTCTCTAACAGTGCTTTTGAATGTATTGTGTAATTCTCACAAAAATACTTATAAAAGAATAAATTAACTAAATGAAATTATTTGTAAATATTTTTTCATAGTTTCCTTGGCTATATCATATCCATATTAATGTCCATAATTTTCATCTGCAATGCCAATTGCTTTGGCTGTTTCTGTGTCAAATAATTTGTCTTTCTGTTTCTATCACATAAACTACATGAGCATTTTTGAAATTGCTGTCCGATTTATTCCTTGATGGGCTATAATAGTTCTAATCAATATTGTGTTGGAGTCCATTTGGCCCACAGTGCTGTCGTTTTTTGTGGCAAATGGGAGTAATTTGCTGTCTTGCTGTCTCATACAAAAATAAAAAAGAGATTTATACTTTTTTATTCTTGCAGTTAACTCTGATTGTTCTTTGTGCAGAAAAAAAAATAAGAAAAAACAGGGCTTGTTTTTTTCTTTTTTTTTCCTTCTTACTAAAAATCAGCAATATGTTTTCTGCAAAAATGTTGGATGGGAGGGAAAAGCTGAAGAGCTTCCTACCTGCTGAGCACCTTCCAAATTTGTCACTGGCCATCTTCCATGAGTGGAGCGTTAGTGGTCATAGCTGAGAGTCTTTTCTGCTGTGTTCACTTTACACCCTTGTAATATCACTCTGGGCTTGACATAAATTTACCTGGATCTCAGCTTTAATATGAATTGATTTGTTTTAGATACAACAACTGGAAGGTAGGAAAGCATTCTCTATATGTTTTTTACAGTGTTTCCATTTTCAATCTTATTTCATGCCAAATACAATCAGCAAAAAATATTGCTTTTAAAAAATAAAATCCTGTACAGGCCAAAAAAAACTTTTTTCCTAGAATTTTCCCATATTCTCCTGAACATTCGTGGCAAATATCTGGATTGAATACCAGGTGGAGAACAGGACTTTCAGAAAGCCAGGTTTTGCAGAATATCTTTGAACGCCTTCTTTACTTAAAAATAAAACCAGAAGGGAGGGCATCTTAAACTAGAGCCTCGAGCTCTAGCTTCTTTTTTCTGTTTCTTTTTCTGCACCACTCTGAAATATTCCTTCAGGTTGAGTGTTCTGCAAGGGCACAGAGTCCAAACTTCTGCAGACAGATACCTGTGAATTTTGAGCTTGTTAATTTTGCAATTACAATGGAATAAGGTCTCATACAAATTATGTGTCTTTTCCTCTCTTCTACTTCTATCAAAATTTTCCATGTGGATCTATGGTCCCTGTGAACCTTTTCAAGCCTTTTTCTGCAGTTTGTATGACTTAGGGACTTTTCCACTACCTCTGCAGAAAGCCTTCATTCAATGTTTCCCAGCTCAGTTTCCCTTTTACAAACTTGTGTGTACACAGCAGATTAACTATGGCCCATTTTCCCCAGTGCACTGGAAACATACAAGGTTTCTTCACTACAACCCTGTGTTCTGCCTTCTTACAGAGGCAAACAATATCATCCTATTAACTTTCTAACACCAGCTAGTTATTCTCAGAGTTCTTAGTTTATTGCCCTCAGTATTTCATTATCTCTGCTTTTCATTGAGCTCTCCTTCTGGTTTGGACACAGATCTGTATTCCGCCTAAAAAGTTATCTCCTTTCCTCTTTTCTTTTATTGGCCTTTCCCCACTTTGGTATGTCATATAATCTTTATCAAAATTAATCTCCATGGAAAACAAATATGTTTTAAAGAAAACTTTAACTGTCGTAAAATCTGTGGCCAAACCACGATAAACTAAGTCTTTATAGAGTTGGATAACAAAAATTAATTGCTAATTTTCTGCCTCTCCCTCCTTCCTTAGTTTTCTGAGAGATTTTTAGTGATCACATAACAGCATCTCAAAAGACACATTCCACATTCATTGTTATGTGTCTTTTAACCTCCTATACCTATTAGATTCTTCTCATCTTCTCATCTCCCCTCAGCAAAAAAAATTCTGTTAAAAGCAAAGCTTTTTTTCTGCCTGTGGTTTACAAATTTCTAGTGACTTCAGTGTGCAGGACTGCAGGTGTTCTCTGACTTGATTAGTTTTCACTGATTGTTTTGAAGCTTTTGCTTACCAGTAGGAATGCAATACTTCAGTGTACAGTCATCCAAAGGAAGGCAGATTTACTCTTCATGCCCATAGTAAAGGACTTTTCCATGAGCTGATATGGATTGTCTTTTGACTAAGGTTGTTAGTGAAATCTGCTCATATTGGGACTGCACTATTTTTTTTTTTTTAATTTTTTTTTTGGCTAGCAACAACATTGTGTCTCATTAAGAAGATACAAACTGTGTTAGGTCAACCTCTCTGGAATAAAGATGAATTTTTTATGGGAAAATTCTTGGAGAAGAAGACCTACTGAGGGAGGCAGCAGAATCACAACACAGCATGGGGGCTTGCAGTTCATACCAAGAGAGACCATATTAAAGTAAGAGGGAGCTTGCATATGCTTCTTCCTTGGTAGTATTTTTTTACCTTTAATTCCACATTTTGAGTAATGGATTTGATTCTACAGTTGCTCTTTCTCTTTACCCTGAAATCCACATTTCCATGTATCTGTGCTCTGCAGCCCAGCAGGCAGGTAGAACACCCTACAAATTATGTTTCTTCATTTATAAAGAAGCTTTTATTGGCCATAAGTCAAACATATGCTACACATTCATGAGCTCCATAAACTCATATTCTGATCTGGAAATCTTCACTACCAATAGAAAATGTCCTTAAAAATACTTCACTTGGCCAGAAACCAGTGACTCTTGGGGACAGGTAAGATCTGATTCTGTGGACAATGTCCTTTTATTCCATAGGAATTTAGGCCTAAAAGCATTCCAATATCTTGAAAGTCTTGTATATGCTGTGACACCTACATCTTTCATCTGTTTAATGCTTTCAAAGATTCCTACCTCACATTGGCAAAAGTAGCCATTTTCACAAACCTTTTGAAACCAGATTTGACATGAAAGTCAAGGAGAGCTAGGTAAGCCAGATCTTGGCACATGTTTAATAGTTTTGAGATCCGAAGGAGCTTGGCCTTTACAAATCTCATTTCACAAGGGTTCATTCTTTTCCTTCCTGCCTCTGCAAATAGCTAATGTCAATCAGTCAAATGTACACCTAAATACACAGCTAAGCCATGAAAAATATATCTGTCAAAAGAGAGACTGAATATTATGATTCTGTCTATTTGTCTTTGAATACTAGTGCTGATGCAGGAGTCTTTCTCCAAATGTTGTCTGAAATGAAGCTTTTATCTTTTCATCCTTTTGGACAGGCAATGCTATTTTTTGCATTGAACAGACACAGGTTGTACTAAAAGTTCCTAAGAGCTGGGTATCAGTTGTTTAAAAGAATTCTTGGGAGTATATTCAGGTTTTTTGAGGGGCATTTCATGGGCCATAGAGGTTTTTGTTTCTGCCAGAAGAGGGAAAGGGAGGTTTAGTGAAGGAAAGAATGGGAAAAGGTACATATTAAGACCATTGGAGTAGAAGTCATGATAATGTCAAGTAAGCTAGTTAGTAATTTTCAGCGATGTTTTGAGAGAGATTCCAGGAAGAGCTTCAACTAATTTATTTTGAGAGGAACAAACAGCAAAATCCTTAGATACTTTTGTACCCAGTCATTTCTTGAAAGAAAGATTTTCATACTACAAATTTTCAAGAAAGGTTTTCAATCATTTACCCCTAACTGTTATTCTTCCAGGCTGTCTTTGTGCCCAAACACTGTCTGTACAATCTTTAGATGAACAAGAAAACACCATTCAGAGATAAATTGCAGAAAATTGTTTTTCCATTAACTGATAATGTTGAACTGACAATTCTGATGTCTAAAGGATAAAACTAAAAATGAAAACAAGAGCTTCATGCTATAGCAAAGAGTAAGTGGAGAGAGAGTGTCACTCTCCATTTGTTGAAAATCACCCATTTCCAACCAGGCTGGATTGGCAAATACCAAGGATGTCAGTAGCTGAAGATTGAACACTTCTGTGCTTAACCATCAGACCATTTTTTTATTGATGGAGTCAGATAGGAGAAAAAGAATGACAGCAAGGACTAATACAAGATAAAAAACCTTTTTGAAGCTGCTCAGAGTTTTTAAGTCTTCAAAACAATCCTGCTAGAAGTGAGTTAGTGTGCAGAAAGCTGGCCAACAGTTAAATTCATTCTAAAATTCTGCCAGTGTGCAACACAGAAAGCGTGTAACTTTACTATAGCTTCCCATAACACCTGCAGCTAAGATTATCTGCCCCTTTCTAGGTCAGAGAGCCTCTTCATTATTTAAAATACTGTCAGCATTTTAACTTTTGGTGATAAAGTGTCCCTCATTTGGTGCATGGCATTGTTTTTCCTAAGTTTGAATGAAAATATGACAACTGCATTAAATGATTCATGGCATAATATTTTGTCATTACCATACAACACAAGATTTTACTTTATGGCATTGTATTTTGTCAATTAAAGAAAGCATTTGAAATTAATCACAGACAGGGACTAAAGTTTGCATATGTGTATCCAACTGAGGGAAATTAATTTCAAACAGTAAATATTAAGAGTATGGAGAAACATTGATATGCTTTCATAATTTAATTTTTTTATATATCTTGGTGTTGTTTTGGAACACACTGTGTGCAAGCAAAAACAATGAGCAGAATTTCACTGTTTGAATATTACATTAATACAGTGAAATATCATTTTCTTCATTTTAAGTTACAATTGTCTGACAATTAGTAATTCTGTCCTGTTCTGTCAAGTTTTGCCAATAGTGCCTCTCTTTGTTTCTGTCTTAAAAACATCTTTTGACTTAGGTTTCCTGCCATTCATAATAAATTGCTGACAAAGCTCAATCAGAAAGTGTCAAACATAATGCAGCATTATTATGTATGAAAAAAAACATACTGTCACCACTTTCTACAAGACTCTTCTTTGGAATTCATCAAGACTATTTTTTCCATTAGATAGAGAAAAAAGTTCCTGACTTCATTTATATTCTATATGCACTGTGGAGTTTGGCATCAAAAAGGAAAATTTCTGAAAGCATATTTAAATAAAAGGTAGGTTTCTAACCCAACCATTGCTGTAGTTAAATTTCACTCATCCCTCCTTTTGTCTTGACAGTCTAGGAATGCTAAGAAATTACATTACTTTCCTTCAAACTATTAAAATGCAATTTGCCAGGTATCACATTTTATACTACCCAATATAATCTGTATTATATCATTGTCAGGAAAGAAGGCATTGAAAGCACAGACCTTCAAACAATGAAGTCCAATGGGCCAAAGGGGAAAGAGAATTAAGTAGAAAGGGAACAAAATTTGATATCTGGAATACTGACTGTGCATAAAAAGGTGGTTAACTCTTGTCACATTCAGTGTGTTCCATTTGACTTCCAGCTGCCTGAGTTTTATGCTATTAAAAAAAAAAGGGAGAAAACCAATATTTTCAGATGATGAATATTTCTGAATTATTTCAAATGAATCAGACAGAAAATGAAACATAAGGTGAAAAAGATACTGGAAATGTGATGTAATTAGAGAGCATTATTTTTCATGGGGAAGAATGACGAGCTTTAGTGAAGGGAGAAGGTTTGCTAATGGAAGTCCTGTTTTTGAGGGGATCTACTGGATTAATTAATATCTGCTGATCACATAAGCACAAAAGCATTGATGTTGGAAAGGACTTTGGAGGTCAGCTGGTCCAATCCCCTAGCCAAGCAGGACTTCCCAGAGCTGGTTGCCCAAGATCATGTTTAGTCAGATGGCTTTTGAGTATGTCCGAAGAGGGAGGTATTATGTGCTCCATTTCCTCTGGTCCTATCACTGGGCACTGCTGAAAAGAGCCTGGCTGCTGGTGCTGCTTCTGCTTCTCCTTCTCCTTCTCCTCCTCCTCCTCCTCCTTCTTCTTCTTCTTCTTCTTCTTCTTCTTCTTCTTCTTCTTCTTCTTCTTCTTCTTCTTCTTATTCTTATTCTTATTCTTATTCTTATTCTTATTCTTCCTCTTCTTCTTATTCTTCCTCTTCATCTTCTTCTTCTCTTTCTCCTTCTCAACCTTCCTTTATGTATTTATATACATTTGTAAGAACCCAACTTTGATATCAGATAAAACTCACTGTATCACTCATCCTATTTTCCTATGCAGCAAATAGCAAAGAAAGTAACCTCCTCTGTACAGTCATTTAACATGATAGAGAAAAGGATTTTCAGGTAAGGATCCATGAAAAATACAGAAGCAAAAGATTTGGAGTAGGTACTGTAAAAAGTTCAATGCAAATACAAAAGCAAAATGTATAAAGTTGAGGGCAAATGATACATATGTGGAAAGAATGGTAATTATCAGCACTTCATGGTAAAGATTAGCAGCAGTGAGATTACAATCAGAAAATGGCAGGTACAGAGAATAATTATTAGAAACAAAGTAGGAGTCAATAGCTGATATCTAATATTGTCAATCAAATGCTTAAACAAAGAAAAGTATTTCAAATTAAATAGCCATGGCTAATTGCAATGATATAAAGAGATGGTTTTTGGTAACAAAGCAAAGAAAATTGAAAATGAGAGTAGTAATAGTAAGCTGATAAATCCTGGTTGTAGTGAACTTGATCAGGTAAAGTGGCATAGCAGAGAGAGAGGTGACTATGCAAGTTCAGTAAACAGGGTGAATAAGGTAGTTATGTGAATAAGTGTGGATTGAAAGTAATCAAAGCTGTGGATTTAGAAATAATTTTTCTGCACTGCCTAGCATTCTTCTAGTGGAGATGCTGATCTACAATAAATTTAAATCTATACATATTTAATATTAACTTGTTGTAGGACTTTAGATCTACAGATTAGGTTGGAAATTACTTTTCTGAGGAAGGACTTGAAAACAAAAATGACAGTTCTAAGATCTTTAGTTTTAGTTGTAAATGAAAATATGTGCAATGCTTGAGAATACCCATTACAGTGACAACAGTGCTGACATAAAAAAGAAAAAGCAGTTTCTGGTGCTGATGAAATAAATGTGCAATAAATTAAAGCAAGAGGGAAAAAAATACAAAGGAAGATGGAGATCGAACTAAGCCTATTGTCATAAAGCATATTCTCATAGAAACAGTTTTTACAATTCTCTGCCTTTTTTCAAATAACCCATTCACACATGAGCCATGGAACAATGTTAGCCTTTTTCAGTGATGTCTAATTCAGTCTAATTCAGTCTAATTCCAACCCATTTTCAGTCCACAGACAACAGTGGAAATAAATCTGTCCGCTGTGAGAATTCCTTCATTTCCACTGTGGGCTGGGTCTAAGTATAAGGATAGAGAGAAAGAAAGCTTTTTGAAGAAATTAGTAATTCTAGCTGGTGGATTCTCAAACTCTTATTTAAGTTTCTGTATTTCCTTCTTTAAACTTCCTGTGTCACAACCTTTCATAAAATACGTAAGGTTTTCTCTTTCATATTTAGCTTGAGGATAAGTCCCTGAAACTGATGAAGAAGAAAGAGAATGGCAATATAAAACCACTGAGAAAATGTTACTTGGATGGGTGATATTTTCCACCTCATAAAATTAAACTAAAGTATCTAGTGTTGGGTTACTTGGGGAGAAATGATTGACTTTAACCCTTGTTAATACCATGGTAATGGTCTCTAAACAAGATCTAGTTTGAATTTCTCCCTGATACTGTTGCATTTAGAGTCAAGGTGTAATAACATTTCAGCTCTCCTATTCACTTTAATATTGTGTAAACAAAAAGGTGGGTTTGTCCAACTGGTTCAATAAAATACCTGTAAAGAGACTCAAACTTTGCATTACAAAAAACGCAACATTCACCTTCTAAACAGAAGCAGGTAACCAAAGCACCACATGCCAGCTTGTTTAGATTTTCTTTTTGAATTTGGGAATCTTTTTTTTTTTAATAGTATAGTACTTGGCTCATAAAAGAGCTAAGGATTTTTCTGTACCTTTTTTAAGATATAAGTGTAGACTGAATACTGCAGAAATAGTTCAAACTCACAGTTCTTGGTGGTTATGTTCTGAAAGACACAACATTTGGAACTTTGCAGGTGATTCCATCTATTGTAAAGAAATAGAAATTGTTATTTACTTATATGTCAAAATGTTGTAAACAGGAAAAAGTGTTCCCATAATTCTGAAGCAAGCTGTGGTCACCAGCTTTATCACTGACAAGAACAACACATCTCACCCATGCAGGAAACAGACTTCACGCAGGGACAGACTGGGAAATTAATAATGTAAAACAGATTTTTACAGACTTTACAAACTGATATCAGGGAAAATTTTTTTAATTGTTCTTTCTGCTTTAGAAGTTCAGAATAGTTTGTATGTGTCTAATTAAATAACATGAGAAGAAAAATATTTCACTGCGCTCATTCTTCCCTATGGGAGAGAGATGGAATAAACAAACATATGGCACATGTAGAGTACATTCCTTCAGACTTTATTTAAGAAGTGCTTTAATGAGATGAATGTGACATAAAAACTTATGGGATAGAATATGTTTGATAGAAGGATTAGTGTGTAGAAACCATAATTTATGGTTAAAATGTTTTTAAAATTCCTTATAAGCCAGAAGACACGCTGCTATTAATAAAAAAATATCAAACACACAAGGAGTTGAAGAGACTAAAATATGAAACAAATCTTGAGAGGAAGCATGTTTCACCATTCATTCTTAGCACATTCAAAGTCTCTGAGATGATCACTTAGCCTTCCTTCCCACAAAGTTCTTTGTTTCCTGTTAAAACAATCAAAATATGGGTAATGCAATGAAAAGAAAGTCTTTTAGAACACTGGTTTGAAAGCATACTTTAGACATTTCCATCAAGCCAGAAGGATCTTCCAGGATACTGTCTTGAGTGGGCCAAAAAAAAAGGTACCATGGCCAGAGGATACTTTTAATATTTGGGATTCAAGGTTTGGCTAAACCCTGCTTGGGAAAGCCCCTTGGACTCTTAAATCAGTGCCCAACAGAACAATCAGTATAGGTTGGACTGACTCCTTTAGAATCCTGAGGCAGCTTAATACAAATATCTAAAGGCAAATTAGATTCCCAGGAAAACGTTGGTTTAAGTAACAAGTTTCCATAAGATAAACCAACAAAATTTAATCAGTATTTAATTTCCCCTCTTTGATCATTGTGATTTCAAAAGTCTCCTTACAATACTTTAAAATGTGCACTATTTAAGAAAGACAAAGCTGGCAAGAAGATTTAAATACTAATTTTGTGCAAGTATTATCATGCTGCCATGAATCTTTTTTAACTACGTGGTCCAATTTTCTGTGTGTAGCTCCCATGAATGAGAGAAAGTTTTCTGGCAGATTTTTGCTCCATATTTCTAATCTGCAAGTGGCTCAGCTTCTCAGGGAAGAAAAAAAGCAAACAACAATGAAACTCCCCCTCAAAATAAAAATTAACCAAAAAAAAAACCAAAAAAACCAAAAAAAACCCAAGGAAAAAAGTTCAAAAGTGCATGGGCATTGTAAAATGGGTGGAATTTAGGTCTAATATTTTTCTGTCTGCATCCTGATGAGTGCACCAACACAAGCAGTGTGCCCAGATAAAAACTAGAGTAGTCAATGGATATTGCAAATTGTAGGGTCTTTGGTCTCTTCTACACTAAGGAGGAAGTCTCCCTGTCTTGTCTATAAAATGTAAGCTTGTCATGGGGAAGTGCCCTTTAATGCAGTCATCCAGTGGAGCAGGAGAGAGTAAAATACTTTCCGTCTTTTTTTGCTGGGCAGTGACCTAATGCTGAATCGCAGACTCTTTTGGGAACAGATCCAAATCCAAAGGTTTCAACGAAGCTAGAATTAAATTTCTTTCTGTTTGGTTAAGGTGAGTCAATACAGATTTCAGGAGTCAAAGGCAGCATGAAAGTCAGCAGACAAATGATTGAACTAGAACATAATTTGCCTGAGATTATTCCTACCAGGGATGGTAAAATCCCAACCCCGTGGTGAGAACTGTGAACACATTGGTCCATATTGTTGCTATGGTGGCTACTCTGAGTACAGCTGATAAAGCTGAGGGCTTATTTTCTCAGACAAAAAACATGGCTGTTGATGCCAAAAGCTGAGATGCCCAAGAAATCTAGATGCCTCAAGAGCTAGATGAGTGTAGCTACAATAGACTCTGAAGACTTGCAACCTGAGCATTTAAATTGTCATTAGAATGTCATCTTAGGCATCTGAATCACAGTCTGGATATGGACCTGTGATCTTAGTACCACTAGGCCAATCAGGGTCTCTCTCAAATCCAGCAGTGCAAACAAGGTTATGTGGAAGGCATCCTAGGATAAGTCCCAGCCTGCCACAGAAGCAAGATACTGGTATTCAGCTGATTTACAGTATTTCACAGCTCTGAAAGATAAGAATTGAGTGCAATAACCACAGACATGTTTGCCTTTCTACTGGCTCTCCTGTGAGACCTCTCCAACAGCAAGTCAGAAAAGGTTCACTCTCAGAGAGAACTTGGAGTCTCAGAGATCCAGGAGTGCTTGTCTATAAAAACAAGGAAAGTACTGTCTGGCTGATCTCTTGCTGCCATCAAAAGCCCAGACATTTAAGTCTTCCTGTTCCAGGGAGTTTGCAGGGAACTCCTGAAGACTTTCTAAATGAAACTGGCATTCTGATAAGGCCAAACACAAAATAATTATGTTTCAGGGATTAAAATCTAAGAAATTAAAATTCACAGTCCTTTCTGGCCTCTAGATAGTTCCTCTGAGTTTTGATTATCCCTTTGAAGCTCTCCACATCCTTGAACTGCAGACTTCCAGCTTCTTACTCACTATTTCCATCTGTGAGCTTCTGTCCCCTCAAAATGTGTTTTCATGCCTTGGGAAATAACTATCTCCCCCCACTACCCCCTCTCTCATCTAGTCATTCTCCTTAAAGTAACACAACTCAGAGCCCCAGAGGAAGCTTCCCTCAGAGACACTGTCCCTTGTGTCAACTGGTAAGTCAAAGCTGGGATAGATCGTTAAGAAGGTGTGACACCATGGGCATAGAAGGAAATACCCTTTGTGATTTATTTGAGGAGCCAATTGCCATCATCCTAGAATTCTCTGATCAACACATGATGTTGTGGTCTTACAATGAAGATTTGTAATAAAATTGGAGTTGCTACAATACCACAACAAAATGAAAAATGCAGGATTTATATGGAAGAAGCCAAGAAAAAGATTAACTACAAGATAAATATTATAATCTTAACATGATTAAAAAGCAAATTTTGAAGAAAGAAAAAGAAATTAAGCCATGAAGGTAAAGCAAAAACGGAAATAATGCAATAGATTTTTTGCCAAAGCTACATTATACCAGATAACATAATACCATCTTATCTTGCTATAACTGATTTTCCAGACTAAGAAAGCCAGATTTAAATCAAATGACAATACTGGAGGCAAACAAATAGATAAATGGCCATTATTAATTTTAACCCAGAAAATGGATGAAGTTTGCTTTTCCCAAGTTTCCTAACAAAGTTCAGGACTGAAATTTTTATTTAGGACTTTAAACCTCTCCTTGTTTTTCTTGCAGTGGTCCTCAAATATTTCTTACATGGTTATTTAAATTAGTAAACCTACCTGAGTAATCAAAATGTGAACATCAAATAGAATTTCCAAAGGTCCTTATCACTTGAAAAAAGAAATAAATCGGTCAACTTAATGTTATAGCCTAAATTTTCTGTGAACTTTACACACCCTAAATAAAAAAGAAACCTGATGACCAAGTGGTAGCATTAGATTATTAAGTGAAAAGGCCATTTTGCAGACAGATCACTCAGTTTATTTAAAAAAAAAAGTTAAATAAATAATTTTTCTACAAGCCATGGTAAATTTATCTTTATACATTCTTATAGACTCATTAGCAATTTATTAAACTGCATGGATGGAATTTTACAGCTAATGTAGATTCTACAGCTTCTGTTTCACCTCAATGATTTTGAGGAATTAGTAGAGAGACAGAACAGGGAACAGGCTTTAGGTTTCACTTGGAAAATATTGCATACTTGTAGCAGCCCATCTGGCTGAGCTTGACCAAGCGACACTGATGTATGATAGAGAGTCTGCAGAGCCAGAAGGGTCCTGGGAAGTGGCTGAGGTTTAAGTCAGGGTGACTGTCAGAGTCACTCCCAGCGTACCCTGGGCCAAATGATCTACATATTCTAATCCTCCGCTGCAGGTTGGCTACAGAAATCTCCTCCCCTGGTTCACTTATATGGGTTTGTTCTAGAAGTTTCTCCTTTGTTCTGTTCAAAGTCATTGATGATTGGTTGTTTGCTATTGAGTTCCATCCCAAGAGTTATTCTAGTTGGATCATTTAAATGTCTGTAACCGTTCCCTGTAACCCCATTGGTTGTAACCCCTGAAGTCCTCCCAGGTATCCTTCCCTTAAAACCCCCTGCAACCCCTTGCTCGAGGCTTCTGCTATCGACTCCTTGGATTACTCCTGACCTACCCTTCCCATTCCCTAATAAACCCTTCAAGGACTTGACCAGAAGCCTGCGTCTCTTGCGCCTCTTTTGCGCCTTCCTCTAGCAACTCTCCTGGGAGACTCTTGAGGGAAAGAGTCCTCCCCATCCTCCGAAACAGGGTTTGTGCCGAGCCATCTCAGACGACGAGACCGGCAAGGCATCTCTTACTTAGTTTCTAAATTCACTCTTAAAATTATAGAGATCCATCAGTCCAAGTTATTGCTAGGGTGCTAGACCCTTTCATACTTCCTCAGTCTTAGACATTTCAAAGAGGATAATATAAAGTTATCAGCAACGTGATTAAACAAAGAAGCAAGTAGACAATATGTATTGGGAACAAATCACCTCTAGGTACATAAAACGCAACTAAACAGAAGGCTGTTAGTTAAGCTGTTAAGTCACTTTTTATTAATTGCTTTTTTTCTTCATCAAATACTAATGTGTTAAAGAAAAATGTCACTGAACTATCTTGGAAGTAATTAAAAGATATCAGTAGCTGTGCATTGTATTACTGATAAAAATCAGGCTCATCATTGCAGTGATGCTGAAAAGAAGGAGTATTAAAATATCCATTTTGCAAGATTACAGAACTGCAGCCTTATTTATGAGGAAGAAACAACATGAATTTACAGAACAAACAGATTATAGGCAGTCACACAATGAACCTCTTCCTCACTTTGAATTGTAGAATATGTCACGTTCAAGCACTTAATAAGTATCTAAGCCCCAGTCTGCATGCCCACTAAACAAACATACAGTCTGAGATTAATTTCTTGAGGCAGAAAAAATAACCCCACTGAAATTAACAGGCATAGGTGCAACACGTCTTGTGTAACCAACACTAATGCACAAATATTCTCCCCTGTTCACAATCAGTGAGTCTGTCAGGCATCCCCCAGAGGCACACAGAACACTTGCTATTGTGTCACAGAACATAAAACACATCTGAGCATCCATGTTTCCCACCTTGTACTGTTTCTTCTAGGGCACTCCACTATTAATACTTCACTGGAGGTCTGCATATCTGGCTCTCAGATGGGTTTGGGTTGCTCCACGTTTGGGGCACACTTGATTCTCAAGTGTCTAATTTGGGGACTGCTTTAGCACTACAATAGGACTCCCAGGCCACACCAGCTGCTACTGTGCATTAGATTTCTAATAGATGCTACTGATGGATGTCCTCCCAGACACTGCCCATGAACTCTTGCTGCAGCACCACAGTCAGTAACAGGACCTGTAGATTTACAGAGAAGACACATTTGGGACAAGTGTTGTGAGTCGCTCTCAACACATTACCAACATTATCATTATATGGACAAAAATAAACAGCTCAAGTCCTGTCTCATAATACTAATACATAATACTCATAATTTTAATAAATTTAACATTAATTACACTTGTCAAGTTAAGAAGAGGTCATTTCCAGAAGGCCCCTAGAGGCAATGAAATTAAAAACTGCATTCAAACATTCTGCAAATTTTAGTTTAGTGTTGCAAAATAAATCACTGTGAAAATGTAATAAAAACTCTGTCTTACCTTAGAGAGAAGTAAAAGGTCTCAAGAGAGAAAAACTTAGATTTGTTGTTGTTGTTGTTGTTGTTGTTGTTGTTGTTGTTGTTGTTTTCTCTTGCCCTTCAGTGCAGAGGCTTTATTTATTTGAATTACACCTAACCACACATGTAAATGATATTCTGGTCATTTCACCCTGACCTTCATTCTTCTGGGTGCATCTTTTTCTGTCTTCCATTTAGTTCCAGTAAATGAATAGTATCCTGTGTATTTTAGAAGGACTGAACCCATGCAGCAAGAAAACATAAACTGTCATAACACAGCAAAGCTCAGAGTCCAATACAAATCTGTATCAAAACATGAAATCTCTCGCGAAGAATTTTAGATCATAGGGCTTGGCTCATTAATTGTTTATTCAGGCTAGGAGGCGATTCTGCAATGTAGCAGCCCACTTGGCTGAATTAGACCAAGCGTCACTGCTGTGTGACACAGAGCTTGATGAGCCCGCAGGGTACTGGGAAGTGGCTGAGGTTTGACTTAGGGTGACTGTTAGAGTCACTCCCAGTGGTCCCTGAGGCAAACCATCTACATATTGTAATCCTCTGCCGTGGATTGGCTGCGAGAACCTCCTCCCCTGTTTCGCTTATATGGTTTGGTTCTAGAACTTTCTCCTTTGTCCTGCTCAAGATTGTTGATCATTGGTTGTTTTATATTGAGTTACTTCCCTAGAGTTGTTCTGATTAGTTCATTCAGATGTATGTAATCTTTCATTGTATTCCCATTGGTTGTTACCCTAAAACTCCTCCCATGTATCCTTCCCTTAAAATCCCCTGCAACCCCCTTGCTCGAGGCTTTTGCCCTCGACTCCTTGAACTGCTCCTGACCCGTCTTTCCCTTCCCTAAATAAACCCTTCAAGGACTTGACCAAAAGCCCACGTCTCTTGCACCTCTTTGAGCCTTCGTCCAGCAGCTCTCCTGGGAGACTCTTGAAGGAAGAGTCCTCCCCCTTCTCCGAGCCAGGATTTGAGCCAAGCCATCTCAGGCAACGAGACACGAGCTCGCTTCACTGCAATTGTGAGATTGGCAGTTAAATAAACACAGTAACATCTGACAAATTTTCAATGCAGAAAGAATTGAAACTTTCTGATCTTGTTTTCATTTTCTGTCATATTTTTCATCATTTGGTGGTGCCAGAATTGTTGCTGATTGTAAGAAGACTAAGTAGTATTGTGGAAAAAAACACAGTGTCTCTCAAAAAGAACTTTCATCCTATATAACCATCTTCACTACTAGATTGAGCCTCAAATGCTAGGTGTTGAATAAGTTTTCCCAAATAGGTTTAAATCATCAGTTTAAATCATCAACTGCACAGATTCTTTTCTTTCCTCCTGCTTCCAAGTAACTTCCTTCTTCCACAAACCTCCCCATAAGAATCACAGGGACTGTAGCACAAAAAAAAATGTGGTTGGCTTTTGAAACAAAGAAGTTTCTGGTGAGAATAGAGGAAGCACAAATTAACAAAGAGCAGAATTAGCATAACAGACACATGAATGGATATGATCTCTTCCCAATGGAAAAGAGTCAACAGGATGTCTGTAAAGCAAAGTCCGCCTTCTTAAACCTATTAGGGTTCTCTGAAGGGATTAAAGGCAAATGGATAAAAGCCAATTGGTTTAAAGTCAAGTAAGCAGTACAATGCTGTGTAAGCCAGAAGGTAAGGCCCTTACTTGTTCAGAGGTAAGGAAATATGCAAAATAAAGGACCAGACAGCTCTTGCAAGGAAGGGAAGAATGACAATTTTGGGATCTGTGCTCTTCCTCATATTTATAAACAACCTGAAAAAGGATACAAGAAAAGAGGTTGCTAAATACATTATTAATACTAAATTATTTGAAGAAGCAAAAAAGAGCCGATTTTAAAGACACCTTCAGAGAATACATGACGTGATAATAAATTGTATTTGAATTTCACTGTAGATAAACTTGAAATGATACACAGAAAAAAGTGTAATCCAATATAAAAAATTATGATAAGATTTTAATTACTGTTATCAATCAAGACAAGAAGAATCCTGCAATTGAAATGTTTATTCAGTAGCGCCATGGTCTTTTCTGTATTTCTTCTTCAGAACATTTTTGAATGCCGCCTGAGGGTGACATAGTTCACCGACAACTTGAAAAATTTGAAATTCTGATTCTTTCATCTCCATAAGGACATCAAAAAAGTTCAGAGAAGGACAATAAATTACACAGATACAAAATGAAGAGCAGGTCAACAAAGTAGAACTGATCAATTTGGAAAGGAGGTAACTGAAGACAAATATGATAGATGTTGACATAACCAGCAGTGTCACACAGCAGTTGGGTTCTAATTCACGAACTAGGAGGCATAAAATAAAAACAATATGAGAAAGTTTCATAAAAAGCACAAAGAGAAAGTTCTTTCCACAAGTGAAGATCGATCTGCTGAACTTGTGGAAACAGGATGTTGCAGGTGCTATAGTTTTCCTCGGATTACGAGAGAGGTTTGACAAGTCCATAAAATAGCAATCTATCTAGTAGTGTTAAACAGAAAAAAGTTTCTCTTGGCACTGGAAATCACTTAGAAAGATAATGGGGCTAAATACATCACACATAGTTCCCCTATTCCTTAGCAATGTCCTATGGCAGTTGTTGAAGGCAAGAAATACAACTTGGTCTGCCCTTTTCACTAAACACAAACTGTGGGTCAGTAACAACAAGTGGTTCCGTCAGGGACAGATCTGTCTTTGGATGTCCAGGCAAACTGGAAGAGGCCTCCATACCCTCAGCTGTTGTGATTGAGGGAATGGTGAAAATTTTTTCAAACTGATAATAACTTCTGCATACAAGATGAATTTAACAGATCTCCATTTAATTCACCATGTAGCCTATTATTATCCTGGATTTCATTCTAGAATTCATTTATCCCTAGGAGCTTGGAGGTCCACGAATCACCAAGTACATTGTCACACTGAGCAATGAGCATCTATTCCCTGCGTTTTCACAGCCTTCTAACATGCTGCAAATTTTGAATTTGCCTCTGTGTCTTGAATCACTGTGGTAAAAATTAATGCGATTAATTATTGCAATTAATATAATGAATGTAAAGAGAAGCGCATCTTCAAAGACCAGATACTCAATCTGGGTAACAATCTTCCCAATAGATTAAAACTCCTCATTTTCTAAAAACAATTTTCAGTTAAAAGTTTTTTTCTTCCCCACATGTCTACTTTGGCCTTGTTTGGTATATTCAAGCAAATAGTTTGAACCTAATAAGTCTTATCCAAAAAAGTAATGATGTGATGATAGCTGTTATATGTGTGTGCTCCAAGCCAGACATTTTACCACTGAATTTCAAATACTTTCCTTTAATGACTTTTGCTTTATTCTAGAAAATTCATAATGCTATTGATTCAGTTTCCTCCCTTAAATAGTACTGTGTGAAAAGGCTGCTTCTTAAAAAGAAATTATCTGATATGAATACTGATGGTCATTAAATCTAAAATACAGACATTTTGTTCCTAAAGACCCTATGAGGAAAAAAAAAAAGAGCAGATTCTATAAAACAATATTGCAAGAAATGTTCTTAAAATGAGTTCCAGTATTCTTTACTAGGCACTGGCTGAACAATATGAAAATGTTTTCCATTTGGGTATATCAAGCTTGAGGAACACATGAAGTAGTAAACTGTTTGAATGTACAGAGCTTCTTTTCTCCATGGATTGTTGACCTGCTCTTTTGCATGGCTGTGCCTGAGCAGAGCACATCATTAAGCAGCTTTGCATTTGACAGTTTAGACTGAAATGTTGAGTATTCTCAGATCAGGATACAATTACTTAGAAACCATGAAAGAATTTGGTACTTACCAGTGAAGAAGTCAGGAAGAGAAATTTGGTTTAGGACTGTGATGACAAAATTAAATCTTTTCTTGGGTCACTCTTTTTTAGGGTCTGTATTTAACCAAATGCATCAAGTAACAAATAACTGAAATACTAGGACTAGGCCTCCCTCTTTCTAAATTGAAAAGTATTTTACAGAATATTTTTTAAATAAATGATTTTTAAAAAAAAAAGAACATAGAAGAAAACCATTTCTGACAAAAAGTGAAATAACCATATTCCAACAGTTCATAATTTTGCATACTGGTGTGACAAAAGGGCAACCACTTTCACTCTGAGAGAAACAGTGAATAAGCAAAAATAAGATTAAAATATGCAGAAAAACTGCCTGTGAAATATCTATTTTCCTTCTCATTATGGCTGGAAAATCCAGCTAGCTGAGATAGAATATGTAGAGATTAAAAAATACTACTCTACCTGAAAAGTAGAGTCAGTGGAAATAGCAGAAGGCATCTGGGACATTTCATTAATTATTTGTTCAGCAGTTATTTTCAACCTAATAATAAAGACACTGGCAAAGATTGTGAGCCAAAATATGACTTGTTTTTGTTCCACTTTCAATGAAATAGATGTTTGTTTCCTTTTTTTTCTTTTCTTGTTTTACATTGATGCTTCTCATTAGGTGTTAGCCTTGATCTATGTATGTCATCTGGTGTACATGCTCTGCGATGCAGACAGGGAACTCCACTGTAGTTTACCATGCTCATTCCTAATGTAGAACACATCAACTGCAAATAGCTTCCATTTGGCTCTGCACATTCTTCAGCAGTTAAAGCATTTGGGATTTGTTACCAGAAATGCTGGTTGCATTCCTCCAGAAGAATAACTTCCGTTATCTATGTAATATTGTGGCTTATATTTTACATTTTTCTGTCTGTTGAAGGTGACATACTATTATCATATTTTTGGCTTTTGTTTTTTAAGAGCTAGGCTATTTCTTCACCTTGTTCTAATTCT
This sequence comes from Grantiella picta, assembly GCA_013397955.1. Taxonomy (NCBI): domain Eukaryota; kingdom Metazoa; phylum Chordata; class Aves; order Passeriformes; family Meliphagidae; genus Grantiella; species Grantiella picta. The sequence goes on along the minus strand of VZRM01002768.1, from coordinate 1,622,704 downwards.
GGGTTATACATTCATTGCTTTGCGGGATATGAAAATGGTGTGTAAGAGCCTGCACAGATCTGAACAACGAAGAGATAAGCCACACTAAAATGTGGAACTTTTCCTCTGTACTTCAGTAGCACTTGAAAAATTAACTACCAATATTGTAATGTAACTTACAAGGAGTTGTTAACATTTTGAAGACTTCTCTTTGCCACAGTTTTATTTTTTTCAGTCTTGTCTGTTATTTCTTTCTTTTTTTTTTTTTTTTTTAATGTGGGGGAGGGTATTGTAAGATGTTTCGTGGGTTTTTTAATGTGTTTTTTTTAATGTGGGTTTTTTTTGTGTAACCTCACAAGAGAAAATGAATGCAGTTTGCCAATTGGGATGCAATGCTTTCATCATTGAAACCTGCTGCAAAAGTAGAGCTTAATTAAGACATCTACTGATCATTTCTTAATCACAGGGTTAAAATACCAATTCTTAGTTTTTTTGGCTGTTCTATAAACAGTGAAAGTGGAGGAAGGGAACATGTTAATCAAAGGAACATTTCCAAAGCCTGTGAGGGAAATATTTCTCAAAAGATACATCACCTTTAGCATATTTCCCTTCTGATTAGCAAATCAACAGTGAGCCTGATATGTTATCAGACATTGGGCCTGGGAGGATAAAAGCAAGAACACTGCAGCTCCTTACTTTAGGACAAGCATCAAAGTCACTTCAAGACAAGAGAAGAAATGAGAAAGACTGAATGGCCCTGATCATGACCATCAGACATCTACAAATCAGACCAGCCAGGAGCTTTAACTGAAAAGTTACCAGGGACAAGCCAGTTTTATTGATCAGTAGTCACTCAGAAAGAGTGGAATCGTGAATATAATGTCATAGTGTTGGTGGCCTCACCTCTCCAGAGGGTGTGGTGAGGATTCATTTCAAGCTGTTCCTGTCAAAATGGTGATAGAAGAGGAACAGTTAACAGTGTTTTTTTCAGTTTGCTATCACTTTACAAGGCAAAGCATAAATCAAATGGAATATCTAAATCAAATGGAATATCTTCAGTATATTTAGAAAGACAAGGTGGCTGTTGATTCTCTAGATCTCCTGAAATTTCTCCATGTTTTACATCTGCACATGCTTATATTTGTACAAAGAGGAAACGGTAATCTTAAAATCTGGGGTAATCTTCCTTTAGGTTTCAAAATCTCTGAAGTTCAAATGTGCCTGGATCATGTTCTTGTTTTGATTTATGACGATGTTGGTGGGAAGGTGCATCTGCTCTGAAACTCCATTAATGATTCTGGCTTAAATTTAGGCTTTCTGAAATGAACAGATTTTGAATCAGGCAAATTTCTAACTGGTGATTTTTAACAGCTGTGGAAATGGAACAACTTAAGGACAATAAGAGACAGATGATAAGGAGGACTAAGGGCTGCCTTGCAGCTATGGCCAAACTGAAATGGCAATAGTTGGATATCAACAAATACCAGCCAAAGATCACTGTCCAGTGGAAAAGAGAATTGGTCGCACTTTGATGATGGGATAGGAGTAGCCTGAAGGCAAGTGTAGAGATAGATGGCTGAGCTATGAGAACACAGAAATTCCATAACTTGTTTTAAAGTTTTTTAATTCTGCACAGGTTGAGTAATTTCTCTGCAAGACAATACACGCCACGGGAACGTGAGTACATGTAACAGGCTGTTCAAGCTGAGGAAAGAGAAAATAATTGTTTCCTAGCTTATACATTCCCTTCTTTTTCAACATGGGCTGCTGTTATTCATACCAAAAATCTCACCCAAATTCCTTCTTTGCTGTCACAATTCAGTCCTTGTATTAATATGTAAATATTAAGGAATTTCTTCATTTTTTATTCAAGGACCATAATATTTAAATTCTGCAAGTGTCAGGAAAAATGTTATTTTCCTCTGGTCTTAAGGAATATCACTTGAACTGTGGGATTTTCCATGTTTCCTCTGAACATGGACATCCATCTATGTGATAAGAATACATCAGCTCAGCCACAGGATCCACAGAGCTGGTGGTGGAGCAGCCACGTCTCTTGATGAGTCAGTTACCAACAGGCGTGTTTTATTCAAAAATATCTGGGATATAGAATTATGATGGCAAAATATCTGGGATACAGAATTATGTTGGCAGAAATCATGGCAAAGGTCATGCAAGTCATGGCTCTGGAACAGAGTCTCTCATCACAAAATCAACAGCAAAGAAGCCAGGTGCTCCAGCCTCCCAGTCCTCAGCTCTTTCAGGCAGTTTGACCTTTTGTGGGGTCACAAGGGACCTGATGTGGCATAACGATTGCACACAAATGAACAGCAACTTTTGTTTCAGCATTTCTCCCCTTAGTGCATGCACCTGAAGGTTAACGCAGAATATTGCACATGGTGAACTGCTAGCCTGAGGGAAAGAACAAAGGTTTCCCTTTCAGCTGAAAAAGGCAGCCCTGAGTAATTTAGTGTATTTAAGATATGGTCATGTTACTGATCACTGGGATACACTTGTGGTGCTTGGAAGCTACTGCTGGACAGAGGTCATGCTACAGCTCTTGGAGAGGCGGTAAAGTCAGTGTGGAAGAATATTCTGTCTGCTATAGGAGCCATCACTGACAGCCATCTAGTTCAAGGGTTTTAGCAAGGAGCTGCTAGTCTTCTCACGGTTGCTTGAAAATCATGAACAAGGAATTTCTATGGTTTCAATAGCAACTGCAGTGTAGTGTGAATGGCTGGACATTTCAAAACTCTGTCAGGCTGGTGCTGTGACCACTTTCCTGGGGAACCTATTCCAGTGCCCAGCCACCCTCTGGGTGAAAAACCTTTCCCTGATATCCAACATAAACCTCCCCTGACTCAGCTTCAGGCCATTCCTTTGGGTCCTGTTACGGGTCACTAGAGAGAACAGATCAGTGTCTGCCCCTCCTCTTCCACTCAAAAGGAAGTTGTAACTGCAATGAGATCTCCCCTCAGTCTCCTCCAGGCTGAACAGACCAAGTGACTTAAACTGCTCCTCGTGTAGCTTCGCCTCCAGACCCTTCACCACCCTTATGGCGCTCCTCTGGATGCTTTCTAATAGCTTAATTTTTTTTTATATTGTGGCACCCAAAGCTGCCCCCAGCACTTGAGGTGAGGCTGCCCCAGTGCAGAGCAGGACAATCCCCTCCCTTTCCCAGTTGGTGATGCTGTGCCTGATGCTCCCCAGGACACACTTGGCCCTCCTGGCTGCCAGGGCACTGCTGGCTCAGATTCAACTTTCTGTTGACCAAGACCCTCAGGTCCCTTTCCATGGCACTGCTTTCCAGCATCTTGTTCCCTAATCTGTCCATACATCCAGGGTTGTCCCATCCCAGGTGCAGAATGCATCACTTTCTCTTGTTGAACTTTATATGACTGGTGATTGCACAGCCCCCTCTTTTGTCAAGGTCTCTGCAGGGCCTCCCTGCCTTCGAGGGAGCGAACAGGTCCTAGTGTCCCTGGTAATTTTATTATTCATTCGAGTCCTGTGTCCAAGTCATTTATGAAGATGTTGAAGAGCACAGGGCTGACGATGGGGCCCTGTGGAGCCCCACTAGTGACAGATCACCAGTCTGATGCCACCCCTTCTCTTTGTAACTCTTTGTGCCTAACCTGTGAGCCAGTTGCTCACCCATTGCATAGTATGGTTAGCCAGTTGAGTGCTGGACAATACACAAGAGCTCTAACTGTTAAGACTGGCTTTTATACATGGAATCAAGAACTAGAAGAAAGATGAATGTAACAGTGTTGCTCATCTCTGATTTTGTTAATTGGAATATTAATTCCCATGAGTAACTAGAATATTTAAGAATATCTTAGGTCAAAATAGTATTTGCATAGTCAAAGTAGTGTTTGCATAAGACAAACGGCAGTAAAAATCATTGAAGATAAAATCAACATAAGGAAATCTTTGTTTATTAGATGAACATTTTTGAAATACCTAAGTATTTTTTTTACATCTTCTATCAAAATCTAACACAGTCTAGATGGAGACGACCAATTCTCATAATTTCTTTATAAAAAACCAAACAAAACTAAAGCACAAAAACATAATTCCTGCATCAGGTAATCTATCAAAAATCTTGGGAGACCCATTTCAGGAGTTTACTAGTATGAATTCTTGAAATGAGCTATTATTGTCTGCAGCAGAGTAACTACTCCACAGTAATTGGGTATAATTATATAAAGCATGCTGAGATGCTCCAAGTTGTGATATCTGCTTAATAAACCAATTTACATAACATAGTATAATCAAGACTTTCTGAGTGTCAAATATATTTTCATCATCCTTTTTTCAGTTGAGCTGTCTCTCTAACTTCTCTTTTCCCAGTGAAAGTCCATTATCCTCTAAGAAGATTAGCTAAACCCATATTTTTGTCTGGTTTGAAAAAAAAGCTCATAAGGATATGACTAATCAAAGTGTACTGGCATAATGGAAAGTGCATTCTACTGTCTTTTTAGCTTGGGAAGTTTTATGGTAAGCTTTTCCTTTAGCCAGACAATTTCTTTACTGAGCTCTTTTGTTCTAAACTTGACTTAAGCACCAGTAACTCAAGCAAAGCATGACAGTTGCTCCTCATTTCCTCCTTGTCCAGATCTCTTCTCCATTATGGAAACAGTAGAGTCTTTATCCAGGCAGGCTATAGAGGAATGCCACACTCATTTCAGGCTTGGTGTGCTGGATAGAGAAGTGGAGTCAGAACCTGTGTTTATCCCACAGTCCTGCACTCCTCTTATCATGCAGAAAACTAGAGAATTCACAAGGTCTTGTTACCTTGTATTAGACTCTAAAACAGAAATATGTAATCACTTATTTCCTTTAGTACCCAAACTACTGTTTACACAATATACTGTGTATATTGTTTCTCCATGCTTCCTAAACTAAAGTTAAGATTTATTGTATAAAATATGTCCAAAGTGAAAGTGCCAATATAGCCATCTCCATAACACTGCTGTATCTTATGGTGTGAACTGGAAAGGTCATGGCCTAACACTGCCTAGAGCACGACATATGGTTCACATCCCAAGGGAAAGTAAATTTGGATTATGGTGTTTCAGTACTTTTTATGGATTTAGGCCTTATAGGATCTGGCTTTTTTTGCTCTGTCTCTTTCATGTCAAAATTTGCTATTAGGTGACTGGAAACATCAAGATAATCCATGTATTTGAGTGCAAATCTCTTTCTTCAGTCATTGATTCAGCATTCCCGTAGAGCTCAGCTCCATGCTATTCAGCCCTGTCTCCTATAGCATTAACATTTCAGAGCACAACTCACAGTTTGGCTAGCAGAAAGATAAGCTGTTAGGTGAGTCCTTTTTGCTGTAATGATAAGAAATCTCCAGACTCACCAGAAAGACATATGAACCTAGATTATACTAGGAAGATTCATAGGCTACAGCAAATTCACAGCCCAAAGGCAATAACATTTTTCATCTGCTGGCTGAAGAAATAAGGAGCTGATGAATAATTGCCCTTTCTGATCAGTCTCAGTGACAAACTTCAAGAAAAAAAGTGGATTCCAATTCCCAGTCATGTTCTTCAATGCACTTCTAGAATGTCTGAAATCCAGAAAGGGGTATAAGCACTCTCTACATAGTAGAGAAAAGCAAAGCTCCACTAGAATCTATATAAAAGTTATAATCAGACTTTAAATACCAAACCCTTTGGTTTTGGGTTTTTTTTTTCCCAGTTAGTACTCAAATCTTGAAAAACATCAGCTGTATGTACAATTTTAGCATGGTTGTCTGTGTTGCATTTGGAATTAAATGGTGACTGCAGGGAAACTTAATGAGCTGTAAACTGCATGGTCATTTTTTTGTGTTTTCTCTCTCTTGTTCTTATTGACCACTTTTGGAATGCATTATGGCTTTTTCCATATGTTTTCATGCTCTTCAATCTCTTCAATTCCCTGCAACCAATTCAATCAGCACCTTGACATGTGTATGAAACTTCATCCCGTGGCACATGAGGTTTCTTCCAACACTTTTGGAAATAAAATTGAACCTCTAGAAATTCCTTAAAGAGTGCCTACTTTTCTTGGAAATATGAATCTCTAAAAAGAAATATTACCCAGTCTTTTCAGTCTAACACTTTGATTTAAATCTCATCTATTTCTTATTCTGAAGACCTGTTTAATCTGGATTGTGCTGGAACAACTTAATGGTCAGATACTCATGTCCTAGACTGTGAAGAGACAGTGCTAATGGTTGTTTCAGCAGGGCCGGAAGTTCACACTTATTCAATAGCACATTTTCAACTCATATATTCTGCTAACAGCAATTGCAGAGGATTGCTGGGATTCACATCTTTAAAATACATCAGCTAAATTTAAGACAGATGTTATTTGCAGGCATACAATTAAACTGAACAAGCATTGTGGCTCTGATGTCAACTGGAAAGACACCAACAAAACTGGCTAAGCTGATTGAGAAGTGGCCAACTAACAGGTATAGCTTGAAATGGAAACTATGTCACTGGAAAAGAAAAAAGACTGAATGACAATTGCATTTTCCATTAGAAGTGTCTTCTAACAGAACAAGTGGAATTCAAATTCTGGAACAGAGAGCATTTTTTAGCACAAAATCTATGTATCTTCCAAGAACTTCAGCCTTTACGAAATGTCACAGGATCGGAAAGAAACTATTAGAGTGCATTGCACTCACTGTGCTCCCCAGATAATTTACATTCTTGGAAAGAACAACAATTTAGATGTTCAGAAAGAAATGCGACCGAAGAAAGAATAAGACAATATTTTTGAGTAATTGAATAAGCAGAATGGAAAAGATGGGTATAAAATAGTTATGAACCTCAACTAAATTCTGTCTTAGTAGAGACTATCTTAGGGGGTATTGGATTATATTCCTTCTATTAGCATCAACTTTACTGTTAAGATAACTCTCTTCACTAGTGGCGTCAAATCATACTGTTCAAATGTACTGTTATCAGTGCACTGACTTAGCAAAGTTTATTTTTGTATTCCTGCAGTCACATAGGAAATATTTCATCTCCTCTGTCCCTAGGGTGTGATCCACTTTTCACAGGTAGCAGGGCCAGGAGAAAAACAAATTCTATGCATATGACTGAAAACCACGATTCAGGAGTTCTACTCACCTTCCTCTAGAATAAAATCTAGTATTTTTATTCAGCAGCAGCAACAACACCTGTTTCCAGAACATTTGCAAGTCTCTCCAAGTTTGTGCATTGCCTTTTAAAGCTTGACTGGTAAATTGAAGTGGGGGTTATCTTAATAGTCAAAATAAAGCCTTTGAAGTGCTATGAAAAAGAGGCCCATATCGAGCCATACCTTCTACTCTTCAATCCATACTTGGGCTTTGCATCATGTACAGTCACCAGGACATCTCTTCATATCGTTCTCTGGAGATGTTATTCTAACTTGCAGATTCCTTCTATCTCACTTGTAGTTAATTTAATAGAATCACGGGTTGATTTGGGTTGGAAGGGACCTTAAATTAGATCATCTAGTTCCAAACCCTTGCCATGGGCAGGGACATTTTCCATTAGATCAGGTTGCTCAAAGCCCCATCCAACCTAACCTTTATTGTCCTAAGGGCTTTACTTATGTTGCAGACACTCATTTAAACTTCCATTGACATTTTCTGGTATTCTCAAATGGACATGTGGTCAGACACTTCTAAATACAAGTCACCTACCAGAAGGCTTGCTTCAGGCAGGAGAATTTTCAGAATCCAAAATTTTAGCATGGTGTCTGTATTGCATTTGGAATTAAATGGTAACTGCAGGGAAACTGATTGACCTGTAAACTGCATAGACATATTTTGTGTTTTCTGTTTTTTATCCTTACTGACAACTTTTGGAATGAACTATGTTTTTTCCTTATGCTTTTGGACTCTTCAACCTATTCAATTCCCTGTGTGAGCAGTACTTTAGTATGCATATTCAACTTCATCCTATGACATACAGCAACATTTCTTCCAACACTTTTGGAAACAAACCTTAAGCAATGTCTGTCTTATAAATAAGATTTTTCTTTAAGAAATATTAGAAATATTACTGCTTTCAGTCTAAGACTGTAATCTAAATCTCATCCATGTCTTATTTTGAAGATTTACGTAATCTAGATAGTGCTGGAAGAGTTTAATTGTCATGTCCTAGACTATAAAGAGACAGTGCTAATGGTATTTAAAAAGGCCTAGAAGCTCACCGTTATACAAAAGCAGTTAGACAAAAGGATGGAAAGAACTTTAAATTGAACTAATCTATTTCAAATCATATATTTGCTAATAGAAATTCCAGGGAATTGTTTTAGAGTAAGATAAGACTTAAGACAGCACAATGTAAAGATGTTAAAACTGTAACAGCTGTTTGGCAGGTTTGGTTGGTAGTGCACTGAGAATAATCTAACACAAGTTTTACTAACTCCGTTTTTTATTTGTCACTTCTTTCATATTGGCACAGGGCAGTAAGAAATGGAGAGGCATAACGAAAATCAGGAAGCAGTGGAGAAATAAAATCTGGCAATGGGCTGGCAAAAAAAACCCAAACAACAACCCAGATCTGTCTTTATGATCCATCTCTACCACAGAGGCTGAACTCTGTTGTCCTGGTTTTGACTGGAATAGAATTCGTTCTTTTCCTCTGTAGCTGGTGCAGTGCCGAATTTTGGATTCAGTATGAGAATGATATTGATAGCACACTGATGTTTCAGTTGTTGCTAAGCAGTGCTTACCGTAAATCAAGGACTAAATTCAGTTTCCCATGCTCTGCCAATGAGGAGGTGCACAAGAAACGTGAGAGGGAGCATAGTACAGCTGATCCAAAGTGGCAAAAGGAATATTCCATAAAATAGAATGTCATGCCCAGTATACAACCTGTGGGAGCTAGCTGGAAGAGAGAGCAGATCCTGATTCAGGGATGGGATTTTGGCATCTCTGAGAGGGTGGCTAGCAATTGTATTGTGCATCCCCTTTTTTCCCTTTGGTTTTTTGTCTTGATATTATTAATATTCCTACTACTACTACTATTATCGTTATTATTATTATTATCCTATTTTACTTTATTCCAACTACTGAACTGTTTTCATCTTAACCCACAAGTTTTACTTTTGATTCCCAGAAGTGCACAAATGGCTGTGTGGTGCTTAATTGCTTACTGGGGTGAAGCCTTGACATATGTGAATTCCTAAAGGCAAATTGGCCATTTTATTTTATCTAGGTTGAAAACTTAGCTCTTACTCTTACCTGATACAAAAGCTTTTCTACAGAATGCCCATAAGAAATAATTTATCTGAAACTATTATTTGCTTAAGTTGGTAGAAAATTACAGCTACATGAAATAATGTTGAATAAATTATTATTAGACAAATAGGGGGATTTGTTTATGACCTGCTACTAAAATAAATGAAATAAATTATGCTGTCAATTTTTGCATGTGAAGGCAACTGTCTAAAGATTGAACCCACATGAAGAGCTTCTCTTTGACAATTCAAATATGCCTGAGATATTGACACACCTTGGTATTTTGTTTGTTCATCAGGCTACTTCTGATCTTAAACTGTGACTTTCTCATTTTATGCCTAAGATGATGAGTTGTCCAGTTTTTTAACTAGCCCATTGAATAGATTTATTTCCTGCAGTAGATTTTGCTGACAATATTAAGATGCTGAATTGTCATGGTAACAAGAAGCAAGTAGTAGCTGATGAAATAGAGACAGGCTTGTATTAACCTCGGTATCAATACATACAAATGCATTAGATTTTGAATGTTTTTGGTCACTTTCATGATTAGTACTCTGAGGTAGTTTATGTTGCAGACTAAATTTACACTCCTTGCATTATAAGGTAGTAAATTTCAGAGGAACCAGTGTTTTATTTTTATATGTGGGTAATAATGCAATTGTGCTTGAAGAACAGTACAATTGTATGACTAGTACAGCAGACTTTTCTCAGTCTGACATTGAATTCAAGTGTGCAACGTTAGGTGAAGAAGGCACCAGCTTTCATGGTCTCTGCTTGGTAATACAGTCATTTGCAGGTGTGTGAATGGACACATACAGGTAACCAGGGCAACCATCAAACCTCAGCCAAAATGCAGAGTAGATTTATCTTGTTGCCTTGCTAACAGTGCTCGGTAGCAGAATCACACAGGGACATGGGCTCTGTTTGGCTTCAGAGCCAAACTTTGCCAGTTCATCCTGGCAAACAGCAGTGGTGGGGCTCACTGCCTTCTCATTGGGACAAAAGGCTTCGGGCATGTCTGAGAGTCTGTTATCTCTCCACATGAATTCTCAAAGCACGGAGAGGATGCATAACACTAGGCATAAGAAGCTGAGTTTTACCCCACTGACATTTTTAGCACTGCCAGATACAAGGTCTTTTTGAAACTATTCCCTTGTCCTTGCCAAATCTTCTGGTTTCAACCCTTTCCTCCTAACAGCAAGTTTCTTTTCCAGTCATTGACATGGCCAACTGCTCATGTACCTCCTGGCTAAGGTCTCCTCTGCTTCATCCTCTCCACTGTATAAAAGCCATAAAATATCTTCTTATCCTTTCTTTTCTGGATGCAGGAAAGTAGAGTCTGCTTTCAACAGCTGTTCAAGATGCCATGTGCTTGTGAAGGTAATGGTTAATAACACCCATGGCTGTGAAAATGACAATGGTAAATTTAAGGTGGCAAACCTGCCAATCTATGATAGTTCTGCTAAACTTGGTGGTTGGTTTGTGTTTGATGTTATGCCTGCTGTCAGTACTGCAATACAGTAGGCTCCAAACTGAAAATCTAAGGACAGATTTTCTTCATCTTCAGAGAAATTTTACCCAAATATTCATGTGCACACTTGTGTCCAATTCAGTGTTTTATTTCAAAGAGAGTCTTGCACTGTAGCCATTTGAACAAAATTTCATTCTGTCTGGAATTCACAGTTCCTGCACATGCAAAGATGAACTCTGCAGAACTGACATAGAAAATCCAGAATCCAGAATACGTCAGACCTGCTGTTTTGATGAGTATTCGGTTTCCAACTCTGCAGTAAGTGCTATGGATACAATTGCACTGACAGCATGTGAATAAATTGATTGCATAGGAGATGCGCAGCAGAAATAGATCTCAAATATGCCATTACTCACCATCTTCAAGAGCAATTAAACACTTTTCTGCTTAGAAACCAAAAGCAGAAATATAGCACCATTTCTTCATCTACCTGGGAAAATTAATATCTAATTTCATTGTTTCTTCATAGTACCTCCTGCTTCTCTTCACCCATTTTGACTTGCTTTTTCATTCATCAGCTATAACTGCTCTTTACTATCATAGGTTGCTTTTGTATAGGAGTTTCTCTTATATTTATTACATTTCACCACTAGAAAAATGTATATCAATATTCTTGGGACGTTTATATACAGATACAAGCCACTCTGTAAAATAACAATTATGCTTTTGTCATTTCTCCATTTGCAAATCTAACTTTCAGAACTGGGGGTTGTTGTTATTATCATAATCATTATTGTTATTATTATATTATTTGCAGATAAAAGGAATATTGATGTCAGCATGGGTTCATTTCAATACTTTTTCAGCTGAAGTTCTCATGAGCATTTAGCATTGAGCAATTTGTGATTTTTCATTTGTTCAGTACTATTAGGAAACAGCAAGAAGTTTTATCAATAATAAGGCTATTGAGCTAAATATCTAAAGCCTCATAAATTAGTTCAAAGAAAATCAGCTCTGATCTTTAGTGGATCCAATTCCCACTTCATTAATTGCTAATTGTGTTGACAATAAAAATATCAGTTCAAATAACAAGAAGTGAATTACAATAACTGCTCAAATGTCGGTTCAGATAAGCATGAAAAAACATAAGTAATTTGCCATGAAAATTAATGTAAAAATCCATTCAAAATCCATTGGTACAGGTATTAAGTTAGAACGGCTTTTCTTCATGTCAAAGAAAATTACACCCTACAGAAAATGCCTACAACTGGAAAAAAGGTATTTCTGCTAATAGTGCAGTAAAAAACCTTGTGATGATCACTCTAGTAGTTTTGAATATTTCTCTTAGTTTTCTGCTGTCATATTAATAAATGTGTAATTGTGTGGAAGGAAACAGAAAAAAACAGAAATTAATTAGATTTGCAGCATATAGGCACTATCTGCTGTTTTCTAATTTTGCTGTCTAAAGCAGGTCATGAAATTTTACAGCACAGTTGAATTTGATGCTTTTGTGAAATGATATTTCCACTCCCTATTCAAATGTGAAAGTCTACATTAGTCCTACCTTTGGAGTGAGGATTTACACAGTAACAACTTCAGCACATCTGATGTTATGTTCACATAATATTTTTCCTATACACTAACCTAAACTGCTAATAGTTGTATCAAATTCCAGTAAGGAGATGCCTTTTCAAATTGAACTGAAAGATTCTTGATTCTTCACTGTCCAACAAAGATACTGAGAGCTTGGAGAGAAAATAAACCATCACCGGAGTCATAGTTTCAGCTTGCTGCTGGGAGGTAAAACCCTTGTTTCTAGTGTGGCAAGATTTCTAGTCCTGTGCAGTGTGAAAGCTTTCATGATAATTCAGAGTGAAAAATGTTTCTCTTTTCCTCTCCTTGAAGGTGACTTCAATATGTTTTCTTAAAAAAAAAAATTTCACCCAGGCAGCCATTTAAAATATCACAGAATGTTTGGTGGCTTATGGCTCCTGTAGTGTAAGATACCTCATAAGGAAATAAAAATTTTGGACAGAACTTGTGTCAGAAGCCAGTCTTGAAATAGTCTTGAAACATTCTGGTTTCTCTAGAAATCCAATACAAATGTTGTTCAATTCATCTCCATTCTCATTTTCCTTCTCCAAACAAAGCCATGTCTTCAGCACAGTGAGCACCAGCCTGTGACTCACTTATTGTAATGTTTTTGACATTATGACTCAGATTTTCAGGTTGTCAGGCTTGCAGATTCATGAATAAACTGTAGCTGCAGCCTGTGATGTTCCGGAAGAAAAGTTTTTATTATTTTCATGCCACTTCAATTTTTAATCATACATAATCACTAGCTCCAGAAAAGCATTTTGGCATCATTTTGCTGCTCAGACATGAGGTTCAGCGGACAGCCCAGAATTTCCTATCTCAGCATCCTTCCTGGGCTGACTGCTCAGAGTCACAAATTGAAAAATACAAAGTATTAGGCATTGTTTGTATTTAGACAGTATTAATTATTCTTTTTTGCTCTTAATTTAAGAATGTGTCTTCATTTCACAGTGTTAGTCCCTTTCTGACTATGCCCTATGGGCAGATTCCAATTCCAAGCTTAAATAAAAATATAGATGCAAAAAGAAAGTAATTTATTTCTTCCCCTGGGGTCATGCAGTGCAATATCCCACTGGAAGGCAGACAATCACCGACACAATCAGGTTAGCGATGGCTGTTTCTGGGTAAGTCTTATAAACTGCCAAACACAGAGATGAGGTTCTTTTCTGAGCCATCACCAGTTCCAGAGTTGTATCCCACTCCTTGTGAAATGGTGAGAGGAGATTAGACATATCGCAGCAAGTTTCAGGGTCAGAAGACCCAGACAGATGGCTTCAAAGAGCAGCTTATCTGCTGCCAGTTACGACCTGCCCAAAAAGTGCATTTCTAAGGCTGTCACTGTCATCTAAAATGGAGAAAAAAGGAAAAAGCAAAACCAGCATTGCCATGCTATGCCAAAGGAATACATGCAATTGCAGGTATATAGAAGCAATAAGTGTTTTGAAATAATGTTTTACATCCTTTTTCTCTAACAAATTTTTCTTTCATCATATTATGATCAGGTAGGTCAGGTCTTTGCATTCACAATAGTACAGACACTGCTGTACTACTGATATGGAAAGCAATTATTTCAGTGCAAGCTAAGAATAATGAGTTTTTTGTTGATTTTTTCCCCTACTGTTATTCATAGAGAACAGAACTCTGCTCAGATTGTTTACAGACTAAGGGAAGAGCATAATTTACTTCAATGTACTTCTAGCATTATCCTTTTTACTGTCCCATGTATGTAAAAGTAAGGGAAAAATAAGAAAGTCTGAGAAAGAGTGAGGTCCATACCTGAGAGATACACAATCTGAGGTGTCCAATTAAAGGTGTCCTATTCAGTACAGAAGATAGGTAATAGCAGATGATTCTTTTTCCTGTCAGTGGTCCATACAGGACATGTGTGAATGGGGAATTAAAAGAAGCCCCAGGAAACTTTGGAAGCACCACTGCCAGGCTATGTCAAGGCCATCTCTTGTAATACTTATTCATGTGATGAATCTCTTTAATTCTGTTCTTTTCCACAGAGAAATCAATTTCAGTGGTATTGCCTGGATGAACTCAGACACTGCACAACAAGCTAGTAAGCACATCTGAATTAATAGCTTATTTGCAAGTGTCAAGCTGCAAACAGCGTAGGCATCATCCTTAACACTGATCATGACTAGACATCATATTTCTAAAGCAAGTTTAATGTGTCTCTGGTAGCTGCTAACTGTGAAATAGTATTCTGGACACATGCTAATAAAAATGCATGAACTCGTATGCTTTAAAATAACATCAATTTCCCTAGGCCTAGAGAAGACTAACATGCATAAAGGTTTCATATTTGGGTCCTATCCAGGATTTTCCCTGCCAAATAAAACACCACTAGTTGGGTTTTAACTGTATGGTCTTAAATTTGCCCTTAAATTAAAAAATACACTAATGACTGAAATATTTAATAGGTGATTTTTACAATTAAGACAACATCCTGGTAACACTCCTGACAGCAACTGAAATGCTCATCTTCTGCTGGCAAACCTCCAGGCCAGCCCATGCAGTCCATCTCTGCCCTTTCGCTAGCAAATACATCCTACACTTCCTTTCAAAAGTACTGTTGTCTTGTGCAGACATATTTAACAGCTACTTTTCCTGTCATGAAAGACTTTATTTCAATAAAGAATAAGACTATTAGGTGAGGTGGTTTGGAGGAGTTTTCAGAATTATTCTGATTCTGCAGTTCCACAAAGGAGAGGTAACTGCTGCTGTTAGGAGCTTTTTAAGGTGTCTGTTCCACATTTGCTTTTCACCTATGAGCCCATATGTGACTTGCCAGTGAAGACAGGCATTTCCTCCTTTCAGTGACAATGGAAGTCTAGCTCAAATTTAGCCACCACCATTTCAGTTCCTTTTGATTGCCTTACCAAGCATAAGTTCTTCCCTTCTGTGAGTTTCTTCAGCTGCATAGAAAATTTTCCCTATTAATTTAGCTTCTGAGAACAAGTTTATATTACACTTCAGCGACCAGAAAGACTAATTTCTTGATATAACATCAATTGGATGTCAACTTGGCAGCCTTGCTAAGCTCTTTGAACTTAACTGAAAAGAAAACAAGCCTCAACTTGCATGTGGTCTCTCAGTGCCACATGAGTAGACATTCAGCCACAGAATGGGGACAGGTATCACCAGCACTGGGAACAAAATTTAGCCTTACAAACTAGAAGCACAGAACTTGAAGGATACTTTTTTAGTAGATATTTCTCATTTTGAATGGAGGGAAAAAATCAAAGCTGACCTGGCAGCATGCTGAGGGCTCAAATTGGCAAGCACTTTTGACAGGCAAGAATTTCGCTGAAAAATAATTGTATGGGAAGAGAGTAACCAGTCTCAGTAATTAAGTTTTCTTCTGGGGTTCAACAAGCATTGTTTTATTGGCTGCTAAATAAATTTTCTTCAAAGGATTGAGGTTGTAGATTGCTTTTTAAATACCTCTGTACTAATAAATAATACTCAGTAATAAAAAATAAAAATGTTCCTTTATAATTCACATCCGTTTCCCTCTAAATCATGGCACTTTCTTCTACTTGGATAAAATCCAAAACCATGAAATACCTTTCTCTGAAACTCCCTTGCTCTCTGAATTGTACCTCTTATAGCCCTTCTCTCTAATCAGGCCAATGCTCTTCCCAAAACCTAGCTTGTTTCTTTCCAAACTCTACTGTAGATCTCCAGAGCTGCACACCCTGAAATTGGTAGCAGCTTCCAGGAAACCCAGTTCATACATGCACTGTGGTCTTTCATGTATTTTCCTTTGTTTTGTATATAGACTAAAAAAATCAAGGTGGTCTGTCAATTTGCTGCAGGGACAAACAGAACAAAACTACATATAACCACAACACAATCAAATGGAGAAATAACACATGAAGATTGGAACACATTAGAATTTAGAGCCAAAACAATTGCATGGAAGGAAATTGTATTCTATTTCTGGGCCAAGAGAGTGATGATGAAATACTGAGAGACAGCACAAGAAGCTTGTGAGACTGACTATAGCTGTCTTTTCTTGCCAGCAGGTACCAAAGTGCCTATAATGTATTTGAAAATTAAAGACCAAGAATCTTCAAGTGCAAGTAGCAAGTGAAATGTTTACATTGATAAGAATTGGAAGTGAATATGAAGTGACGGGCTCAAAATAGTAGGAGAAAGGTTATTAAAATGGTCTGTAGTGCTGACAGCTACAGCAGTTGGTCATCAACATCCTAAAATGCATCAACTGGAGAAACTCATGAAAACCAGACCTGAAACAGTGACTAAATTCTTTCACATCACAGAGTTGGGACAGCACAGAAAATAGTCACAGCTTCTGAATAGCATGGTGAGAAAAACTCAAATCCAGCATGCTCCTGTAAAGAACGCAGAGAGGGATGTGTTAAGGGGTGCAAAACTTGATGTGCTTTGTCCTCCATATCATTGTAACTAATTCTTAATAAGTAACTTATTAATCACTTAGTAAAATTGTGATAATCATGGGGCAGAACCAATTTTTTTTTCTTTTAAATTACTTTTAGAAGTACCTGCCACTCATATATGGATTTTTTTTCCACATTGAAATCACTCCTTTCCTCTGAATGGGCTTTCATGTATTGCTGCTGGAGAAACTAGCAAAAAGTTTGCTTGACACGTTTTATTTTATTTTTTGACTAAGGTTTCTTTCTTGAAAGTATTTTGAGGTTTTTTAAACTATAATTGAGTCAAATCTCAGCATTGTGTAAATAGCTGCCATTTGTTTTAGAAACAATAATAAAAAAACCTGAAAAGGTTTTGGCAACCTATACAAGAAAACTTAAAAACTGAATTAATTTTCTTTAGAAAAGAATGTGGAAAAGTCAAACCTGAAGAAAAAAATACTATTGTCATTCCAAACACCTCCATAATGTGCAATCATGTGTTTTATTCAGGCCTTTGAAAGTGTTCCATTGCCATTTTCAAAAGATATCCAATAACTGTATATGTTCATTAAGTCTGTTTGGATTTCTTTTATCAGAATTTAATTTAAGGAAACTTATCAACTCAGCTTCCTTATAAGAGTCTGTGGAAATTGTTTTAGGATCCCTTTTAGGGTAGAATGTCCTAAAGTAATTATATCTTGGAAGTATTCCCATTTTATTCTTTTCCATGACTAACATAATACATATTTGATTAAACATTATTAGGCATTTTGGCTTTCTTCCCATGAGGGGGGAATAGTTATCTAGGTGTGTGAAATCAAATTCATACCAAAGGATCTGATGTAAAGTCCTAGAGGAGCAGTGTATGTCTTATCTGTTTACTGGAGAGAGAACCCCATCTTAGAACTCTTGGGGTTTGAAAAGTGTAAATTTTGGTCGCTAATCACAATCCCAGTTTCCTATGTAGCTCTCTGGCCCAAAAAAGATAAACTGGCACTTTTCTGTATATACAGAATAATAATCCTTCAAAGTAAACAGGGTTGTGTGTCATATTTCTCTTCTCTGATTTGGATAGATTTCCAGTTATGGCGTCCATAACTCAAGCACTGGGACATGGGTTTTAAATCAGAAGTGTCTCGTTTTCTTGAAACGCTCATGAAAACCACTTTGTGTTTGATATCTATGCATCAAGGAAGACAGCTAAGAAAGGTGAGGATACTCCTGGCAAAACAGAGCTCACAGCTGAGCTGGGTTGACAGTCGGCCTGTGAAAACCCAGTGCTACCAGCACCAGTGCTTTCTAGTAACTCGCTTTCTCTCTTTACCCCCAAGACCTAATGTTAACTTACGTGTTGTCATTTAATCACCTCTGCAGGAGAGGTGCAAACACAAAATAACTAAACTTCTCTTAGGTAAGTTAAATGTGCTATTTCATAAAGAGCTGTAAAAACCCTAACAGGCCATAATGATTTGATAGCAGACTATAGTATAACAGTCAAATCTATGACTAGATTAAAATAGTGGAAGATGAAGGTAAAAAAATTCAGTCATTAAACGAAGTTCTGGTTTCTGTATGTAACTTTAAAATGTTTTCAGAGAAAGTAGCGTGTGCTCAAGTGTTATGTCTGATAACGTTGAAATTGCTCCAAATTGGTTTATAGGAAGCTAGAGTGTAAAATTCTTCTTACTACCGTAATTAGTGATGCAAGTTATTTCAACTCAAACTATGTAAGTAACTCACATTATATAATTAGATAATTAGTGTTGAAAACATCTGATATGCATGAAGACCCATAAATCATAAGAAAAATAAGTTTCTGTACTGGATTGCTTACATAATGTGCTTAAAAATCTACTGCTCCAATAGATTCATACAATCGGAGAAGCCTCTGACCACATGGGATAGTGCACTATGCTGAATCAAACTGAGAAAGGTTTTTTTAACAAAAGCAAAACACTCTTCCGTCCTTTTTTCTTGATATGACTTCTATCATAGCAAGTAAAGGGCTTATTCTCAGGAACTAATAAAACAAAGATATCTCTCCATTCATAAAATCTGTATTTGGCTGGAGAAGTAAAGATGGGATATCCAAGCAGGTAGAAAAAGAGAATCAATTCAATTAAGAAATTAAGCCATATCTGCATCTGTAGTGTAACTACATTTAAGCCTACATTAACTACAGGGGACTACATTTCATTGGGGGTTTTGATCATGGACATGTATCGACACATCATCTCTTCTGAGTTTGTTTTCATGGTTCAGACATGCTGTATTTGCAATCAAAACATAGAAACTTCTCACATATGCAGGCCATAGTCAAATGAGCGGATTTTAAATACTTATAATAATGTTATGCTCGTGCTCAATTCCAGACAAAGAATGCCTTTGTTGAGAAGAAGTCTGTCTACCTACTTCTATCAGGAGTCTTTTGTAACTTTTCCATTGTGACAATGTTCACTCTGTCTGTCCTTGCCAAAAATTTTCTTAAAGATTTATAATCTTAGTACTTAATCTTTTGGTATTAAACGCTAACACCCCTTGTTAGTAAGAATGTGAAGTCAAACAGTGCGTATGTGCGTATCAAACTCACAAAAGTATGTGTTTGCCAAAACCTGATCATTTGTAAGAGAAAGACCACAATCAGACAGAATAAACAGTAATGGGGGAACTTTAGAAACAAAGAATAAATTCATCTTGAAAGCAGGATGAAAGAATCATGAAAATTCATTGCAGGAGTCAGAGACCTTGGAGTGGAAAGAGCAGCCATCAAAACTTTGTTCGCCACTGCCAGAATTTGCCCCTCCAGCATCACTCTCTGCTTTGGCCAGCAAGAACAGATGCCCTGTGAGACACCATGAGCGCCCTGCTCTGCAGTTTATGGGCAGCAGTTCAGTCAGCAAAATACAGGGACACACACCTCGGGTTTGTCTGTGCACAAGAACTCATGAGGTACTTTCTCACCAGCTTGTGAATGAATGGATTATAGAGAGCAATAAGGACACCCATGAAACTGTAGGGTCCACATCATACAGGACACAATGCAAGTAGGATAACCTGTGCTTCTGAAGGAGCGATGGTGCTTGCAAATCACACATACTTTGAGGATGCCATGAATGTGATGGTAGCTCTGTGAATATCTGTCTCTCTGTGTGTTTGTGGTTATAAATTTTGGGGACTGCTTAACAAAAAAATGTTTAGAAATTTTTAGGTGCTTGATAGATTTTGAAAGTGTCTTGTATTGTGATTTATATGTTGTATTACTGATATTGACCCTGAAAATAAAGATGATTGCAGGTTTTGTTTATGTCATTTATAAATCTATAACTTGTTTCTATACTGAGTTTAAATAAATAAACTGAGGAATTTTTCTCTTTGACATAGTCTTTCATCAATTTTTCCCTTAACTAGCTCTGAGAACTTTCTCTCTGAGTTTACTGATAGTGTAGCTCACCCTTATCCTGTTATGAGTATTAAGTCTTTTCATGTTGTGCTACTGGACACCACATTTGAACAGCTATGGTCCAAAACACTGCAATTCCAGCATGCACACTAGGAATATATGAAAGCAGCAAGCTCCTCATTTCTCAGGCCTTTTTCTGTGTTTTGAGGGTGATGAGGATGAAACACAAACTGCTGTCCTTTGTCAAAGATCTTGGAAGCCTGTCCAATTGAAAGGTGTAGTCAGCTGATACTCTTTTTTTTTTTTTTGCGCGTCTTTTTGAAAGATAAATGAGGAGAATACAGCTGCCAGCAATTGGAGATAGATCAAAAATAGAAACATCTGGAAAAAAAGTGAAAGTCTGCATCATGTTTCAGACTTGGAATGTGGAAATACCACAAGTAATATAGGTGAAATGATTTATTTACATGAATTTCAGAGTACCTATGGCAATAAGTTACACTGGTTTAGAACTGGAGCCCAGGTAAACCTTTTATTTTTAATAATCTCATCTTAGTTATAAACATGGTGACTAACCATAAGAAACACAATCACATACATAGATCTTAATATAAGGGATAATAAATGACGAGGGGCAGGAACTTCAGAGTTTGAAACAAGGAAACCTCCAATATAAAGGAGGCCACTTCCACTTTAAGCATCCATCATCCCTAGCATATCATTTTCCTAAAACACAGATGACTCTTTGACAGAAAGATTAGAAACATCTGAAAGTATTGATGTAGTGGCTGGTTATTATGTCTCAGCTGAATATCATTCCATTAATACTGGGTCTGTGTAGCATATCATTCTAAAGAATAAAAGTTTTGGAGTTCCTCTTGAATAACAATCAGGTGTAAATTCCTTCAGGGACTCCAGATGACGTACAATTCTGAAGGCTGCTTTGTAATTGGAACGTTCTTGAACTGCTATTCATTCATTTAGAGATTCAAATTTCTGTAGTATCCTTTACAAATCAAATACAAATCTTATCCTCATATTTAACTTGCTTGTTCTAGCTTCCAGGTAAATAACCTAATCTTTCCAGTAAAAACTGAGCCAAATAATCAATCATCACAAATTCCTTAAAAACCATAATTAATAGACTTTTTGCATAACATTTTATATATTTCCACGCATTATTCAGCTTCCCAGTAGCACTAGTTCTGTTCCCTTAATTTCTGTGTTTTATGTTTAACCCTATCATGCTGTCATGTGGTATAAGTCCAAGGAGCATACTATAAGAATCACTGAAATGTGGAAAAATAGAAAAGTCTACAGTGGAAGGGATCTCTGGAGATCAACTGATTGAACTCTAGATTAAAACACCCAGGGCTCTGTAAAGCACAATCCAGTATATTTCCAGCAAAGGATATCCCAACACTTCTCTGGGTAAACTATTCCTATATATAATTGTTCTCACGGTGAATGAACTTTTTCTTAGTCCAGGTGGAATTTCCGTTGAAGGAACTTGTGCCCATTGCCTGTTGCCACTGTGGAACTTTGTGAAGAGAGTATCTTTACCTTCTCTATAACAATCTTTTAGGTATTGGAAGACCAGATTCCCTGAGCCTCCTTTTTTCCTAGGCTGAACAAACACCGTTCCCACAACCTTTCTCTGGCTGTCACAGTCTCCAAGACTGTACTCATTTTGGTGGGCTTCATAGGACCATCTCAAGGTTTGCAATGACTTTATTGACCTGGGGAAACCAACATGGACTTCTGCTTGTTATTAACGTACCTGTAAAATCCTTGTTATTCTTGACACCTCTTGCCAGTTTGAGAAACAGCTAAGCCCTGCTTTGCCCTTCTGGGCCACCACACTTGCTGAGACGCAGATGAACAGCAATCAGAAAGGGAGCCCAGGCACCTGCTGGTCCTGTGTCAGTCCTCTACCCCATGGATCCCTTTAAAGGACATGGTGAGTCCTGCCCTGCCCCTGTCCCTCAACATTTTCTGTGTGTGGTTTGCTTAGTTCATGAGTGTAGATGCTACCACACACCCACACTGCTCTCACTACAATTTAGGAAGAAATCACGACCTTTTTTTTCCCAGCTGACGTGTTTTTATGTATAAGCTCTTTCAAATAGTGGAGTAATTTTCAAGCACCAGTTTGCTACAGTAGGAAAAGTAGGGAAGAAAAATGCTGCATTTGTTTCTTGTAAGCTAATGGAAGCAGAATAGACACAGGGCAGAAAAGTACATGTATATTCATCTGTACCAGACTAGAAAACAATAAAAAGTAATTTGTCTTTCTGTCCAAAGAGAGATAGCTGGAAATAACTATCCTGCTCTGCTGATGGCAAGCAGCACATCACATTATAGTGGCCATATAAGGAGAAGGAACACAATTATACTCCTTAAAGTACAATAAATTCCCATATACCAAATTTAAAAAATTCCAGACTGCTTTATTCTCTTTAAAAAGTAAATATGTTAAAATGACAAATCCATTTGCTTTCGCTTTTTTGATCAAGACATTTGTGCAGATTGCTCTGGTCAACATCACTTTAATAGGTGATAAATTAAAGTATTCAAATATGCAAAGTGCATAATTTTTAACCCATTCTCAAAAGTAACAATCAATTTTTAACCCATTCTCAAAAGATAGCAATTATATGTCATACTGCATTGCTAGTAGGTCTGAGTTGAAAGCTTACAGATGAGCAATATAAAAGATGGTTGTGAATTATTGAAATTCCCTTTAACATCTGCAACACAGAAAAAGTGTAATGACAAAGTCTGAAAAAGAGTGCTGACTCAAGTGTGACAAAGGAGTTGAAGCAGTTGTGAGTCTGTCAATTTTGCACACAGATTAAATACCGATTTCAGTAATATATGTATATGCAAATGTGCATGAACAACAGTGTAATAAAGGATAAAAGGGGCATTATGTTCAAGTGTGAAGGATTCTGTCTTCTTATTACAGTATATTTATATTACAATGATGACTAAATATTAGGCTGTGTGCTGTACATGGAAGCTATGTAATCCTTTTGCTGTTCAGACAGCATGGATTGCAGAGTGCTCTAACCTGGCCATTATGGTCATTTTTCTGGAAGAGACAACGACTAGGAAGAGGAAGAACGACTGAATCCACAATCATTCATCAGTCTCGTAGATTGCAAAGACTTCCTATCTCATCAAAAGTCAACCTCCCAGTCTGAGACATTTCATGTCAACACAATTCTTAAGTCTGTAGCATTTGAACGACACTGTTGTCACAAACTAAAAAGACAATACAAAAAGTACTTTAAAAGATTTTTAAAAAGTTAAAACATGACATTCCACAGACTAGCAAATCTGAATATGAAGGAAAGCCAACCAGCTCCTTTCACATACTGAAATGAGACTATTCTTTTTGTTATGCCATGTAACATTGTCATCTCTGGGTGAATCTAAGCTGGAATTTCAAATATTGTCATCTATTTTAGAGAACAACTCTTGCATATTTGTATATTTGCATATCACATACTTTTCTGTAGCAACATTTAATATTTATCATCCCTTGAAATAGCACCTTTGTTACTGAGTTCAAGTGAAATAAGAGTGCTAAATCAATTATTTTCCTTTTCTAAAAGGAGGCAATGGGTGATACAATAAAAAAAATCTCATTTTCCTGTAGAGAAATTAAATGTGGAATACTCTTTGACATAATCTGCATTATTTTTTGGTATTATTAACTGTAGTACAGTATTAATAAACAATATTACAAATGCACTAATGCTGTAAGAAATAAATAGTTTTAATATTTTATTATAACTGTTTTCATTTGATTTTTCCCAGTATTAAATTATAATATATATAAAATACTAGCTGGATACAATCTATAAATATTCTCAAGCTTTTTCTAATGACCTTGTAAGAATCTAATCAGATAGTAATATTTCATGACAGAATTTCATCTTTGGAGTATACTATTATGTTGCACTCAAGCATGAAATCTTTCCTTTAGGTATCTAACATTAATTAAACTAGTTTCAAGCTGCAATTTAGACTTTAAAAGGTCCAATCTGTTTTTTCAAAGTCAGGAAGTGGTTTTTGTATTTTGTAAGTAACAAAATTTAGAAGAAAGAAAGAGATTTATTATTGTGAAGATGTGACATTCTCATAAATGAAAAACTTTTTTTGTGTGTGTTCCTTGCTTAGATGGTGGAGCTGCTGAATAAAACTTCAGTGTGTCTTTTTTCTTGGCAAGTTCTATGCCAAAACATTGATTTACATACATAATTACCTCAGCCCCCACACTCAAGATGTTTATGTAGAGTTCTTCTTCCTTAGGCACTCCCCTGCCATCAAGTGAAGAAATACACGAGTCACCCAAATATAATCCTGGGTGGCTGAGTGTGGGATGGTCTAAGATACTCTCCTTTCTGTTGCTGCTTAAATTGAAAAGGAAAAAGCTTGGACTTTACAGCTCATCCTGTCCTTTTCCTTTTCTCTCCCTCCCAGCCTCTCAGCACTACTAGACAACTGCACGGTTGCCAGAGGCTCCATGTAAGCTCAAAAGCAGGAAACTGTATTTTTTTCTTTTTATTTCTTCATTGACAGTGTTTTGCCATGTGACACTGTTTCAAACACAAATTCAGTTTCTATGTTTTTTTTTTTCTAATGCAGCCAGTTAATAACCGTGTCATTGGCCAAATTGTCAGTTATTGAATTTAGTGTAATAAAGTCTATTTCCATTCAATCTGTTGTTATTCAAGACTTTGCATTCAATTAATCAAAATCTACTAAGTCACTATGGCCACTTTGAAATCTTTCAAACCATTAATTTAATTTCAACAATTTTATTATATTTTCACAATAATTCTTTCACAGAGATCCCTGAAGGGTCCATACAAAGGGCTTCGATTAAACGTAATCTGAAGATAAAGATGGAATACTAAATTCTGATCTTTTGGTGTAGTAATTGGCAAGTCAAGTAAGGATTAAAAACAGTGAAGTCCTATATTCCTGTTTTTCCATTCAGCAGTAGAAAAGTTCATTTTAAATCTAAGAAATCACAAGATAGCCACCTACAGTATTTCTATGTGCATGGATAATTTACATTATATAAAGCCCCTCTCAGTTCCTTATCTTTGTTACAATGTAGTTTATAGTTACTGAATAAATAGATTTACTTTGTTCAGTGTAGTTTATTTTTATAACAATTCTTTAAATGCTATCAGATCTTTATTTAATGAGTCAATAGGTTAATGAAAGTCCAGTGGCAACAAAAGAACTGTAGATTTAATTTCTGAATTACTTGTTCCCTTCATAGGCAAACTGGGTCTAGAAATATGTATTAGACTTTATATTAATTTTAAAGCAGGTTGTAAAAAGAAAAAAAAAATAGACTTTTAATACTGCATAAAATGAGTGTTCTCGTTTTCAAAAATAGAATGAGTAGAGATGCACTGACCGCACAACACAAACTGTGGGGAGAAATCTTGTACATTTTAAATAAACAACATTAATTTTTTTCTATTCATTACTTCTATCTAGTTCTATTAGAAGAATTATTACGTATACTATGTGACTTAAGCAAAGCCTTATTGAATAGATAATTTACCTTTTTCTTTTTTAACTGATACCCTTGGTGTTTTTGGACATGAATGTTGTAGAAGAATCACACAAACATTTTTTCCAATGTTTATCTAAAATATTTGGTAGTCATTTCACTCTGTTTGAAATTCACCAATATTTGCATGAATCGCCCAAAACAAATAGCCTTTTTATTAGGAGTAGGAATTCAGTAAGCTTGTTTTTAGATAAAAAGCCTGAAGCTAAAACATTACATCTAGAATACTCACTAAAATTCCATGTAATTATGAAAAATATCAAGACAGGAGGATTATAGTTATTATATTAGGTCTTGTGTAGGTTGTGAAATGCATGTGAAGTTACTAGAGAATCAGAAGCTGAACATACTTAAATAAGACCTGGAGTAGCATATCTGCTTAAGGACTACACGTTTAATAACATAGTTCAACATTCTGATGAGGGGGAGGAAAAGTTTTGTTGTTAAACTTAGCTAAATATTAATGAGAAATAAGAGCTAAATTTTTTGGGGTCATATTGTCACAGCTCTGGGCAGTGGGAGGATAATGCTGTTCTCAGCAGCTTTGTGAGATATACAAAAGAAAACCCTAAAGGAGATGGAGAATTTGACAGATTTATTCCATTCTCTGCCTACACAACAGAGAAATTTATTCCTGCTGTAATGTTGCACATGTCAATAGACATTTCTGAATCTAGTATTATCATGATGCAGAAGTCACATTAACGCAGGCATAGCACTGACCTTAACACATTTGCTCTACTATTTTTTATTTTAAAAAGCCCTATAAAGAATTTTAAACCACCTATGTTCAGTCCTAGACAGGCCAGTGGTGCGCATCATTAGATGTGAATATACTTCCTCCTGAAAGTCGTTGTTTTTTATAAGCCTTTGAATATGTTTTCCAAAGCTCTGACGTTTGACGAGACTTTTTGATAGTTTACTTAGCAATTTGGGAATTCTAATGCCCTGCTTAATAGCACTTCAAAATTTTTTAAAAAAACCACATCTTTGATGACTTGGCAGTCTCTCCTGCAGAATAAATAACATGTGAATAATTGGTATAATCTGTAACCTATATCTCAAAAGTACTAATTCTTTTCCTGCCCTCCGTGTTTTTAGTCTGGAGTAAAACCCTCTATGGATTTTAGTCAGTGTTTCTCTCATGATCTTCCTTATTTGGTGTGAAACATTGCTTTGAATCAATTCATATGCAATTCACACTATTACAACAAAACACCTTAAATCAAGCATGGGATGAAAGTAAGTTTTCTTGTCTGCAGTAAGTACTTATGAGAAGGAGGTTCAGGACTTGTTTACTCAACTTGAAATGAAAGCCCAAAAACTTTTACCATTTATCTTGCCTATTATATGCAAATATGGCATACAGATTTTTGAAAATACAGAAGTGTATTAATGACAGATTAACAAAGTATGGCAACTATATTAGTGCAGCAAGTTTAATAGAGGCAGACCTTTGTCTCCAAGACAACTTATGTTTTTCGAAAAATATACAGAACTGTGAGATGGTAGAATTTGCTTAAAAGAGATATTGATGACTGGCCTATCTCGAAAATTATTGTCTGTGTTGATTAAAAAAGAAGTCAGCACCTCTCAGACTGAATATAAATGCATAGCCAAAAAGAATTCTCTTTAATCTTTTCTCTTTGGTAGAGGTATATTGTGGAATTGCGATACCACAGTGATTGATGAGGACCAGTTACAGAACACATCTTAGTTAGGCCAGAAAATCTTGGTTGAATGAATCATTCAAAGCCATAAGTAGCAGATTCTAATGAACACAGCTTATTCCTGGAAGATTGATTGAAGACAGGATTCTATATATTTCTGAAGATGATGGAGTCCTGAAATTCCAATTAGACCCACCAGATGACTTTTAAAAATTTTTTCATGTTAAACCCATTGTCTTTTTAGAAGAGCAAGAGATGCATGTATAGCATCCTTATCTGGGCTACAGCTCACAAAAGAAAAGCAGCCCCTAAGGATAAATAAAACTGGCCTCAGCTGATTTTCTTCACAGCACAGAATGGAAACCAAGTAAGAGTGGAATATACTGAATTACCATGGGAGAAATTAGACCTGCTTTCACATTTGGCTTGCACTGCCCCAAATGTATTTTTATCGTAGATCATATCTCAGTTCAGTCTCTAAAGCCAGATCCTCTCCACCTGGATGTTAATGAATTCAGCAGTCCCCACAGGGTCTCTAACAAGGCCAAAGAGTGGTTGCCCTTGAAGAGCTGCTTCCAGAGCTTGGCTATGAGCTTGTGGAGCTTCAGCCTTCATGATTTTGTGGTGTTTGATCCATCCTGCTCTGTGCTACAGTGGAAACATCACGGGAACAAGAGATAATTGCTCACAATTCACAATACCAATGTTGAAAGCAGATTTCCTATCTCCTGGAATCATGATCAGCTTGGTTATACAGCAGTGAAGTGGGAATGATAAGCAGTTTTCAGCCCTCTGCATGTCTGCTGGAGAAGAAATTTTCAGCCAAAAACTTCTGAGGAACCTCTCAAGCCATCTGCAGGGCATTCACCTCTGTCCAGGGTGTTTTGGGCTGTGTGGTTGCTGTGGTGCTCACCTGCAACATGGGAGGAACTGGGTCCACTGTGCTTTAGGTTTGTGTCTTGTTTTCCTTTAGATGCCAACACTGCAGCCAGAACAGCTGATTTAAAACAGAAATATAACTTTCTACAATAGGTCCTTAACACAAAAAAAAGGATCGAAGAAAGTAAATGTTCACAAATTAATAACTACAAAGTTCTATAAACAAGCACATGGAAGTGTTTGAGTTACAAAGATGTCACAGGGGTCAGGAGCAGTGTCAGATTTTCCATGGCTTTTTAATGTGGCAGCATTAAATCTCTTATAACTTCATACAGCAGGCTTTGTTTTTCAAGTCTGCTTGCATAAAAGAATGTCTTAATTTTTGGCCACTGTGGGAGAGCAACTGCATCTGTGCATACATATGCATACATCCTAGGATTACCTATGTACTAGAATTAAAAAAAAAAAAATGGAAACACAGGTTTTGCGTCAATTCTTCTAGCTATACAGAACCACTATTTAAATCCAAATTAAGTGATTTTGTAGCTTAAAATTCCACATATTCACAGAAATCTATCCTATTTATTCACATTGTAATATATTTAGGAATGGAAAAGCATTTTACAGGGTGTAGGGTGTAGTTTGCATTTGAAAAGGCGGTGGTAGCAGGGGAGGGGGGAGCATCCTGCAATGGTGGCCCAAAGTCAAGACTCTTTTTCTAGTAACTAGTGAGTGCTTTCCTTATCTTGATTCTGACCCATGAGTTTCCTCACTCTTATGCCTGCTCTTTTCTCTCCTGTCCCACTGGTTGTGTGGGGATGGAGAGGTGAGCAAGCACCTGGGTGGGCCCCTCATGCCAACAGCAGCCTGGGTCAACAACCCAGAGAGAGCAATTTTAAAATTATTTGACATTTTAGTCATAGATGTGGAATTTGTGTAATAGTTAATGTTTTGTCCCTAATACATACTGTGCATAATATATTTTCAACAACTAATTTTAAAGGATGAATCATCAATTCAAAAGAACTTCCCTATCCAATAACTGCCACTCTTTTTTCCTATCTTTCTGGACTACAATAAAAATTCAGTTTAAAAAATCCATTCTTTGCTGTTTTGCACTGAGGTTCCTGACTTTTCTACTTAAGATTGCAAGCTTCTTCCTTTAACCTTTGTGCTGGCACATGAGTTTGTTTAACCACAGCTCCAAAGCTGGATCAGTCCATGATAGCCTTTTTACATGGCAGGAAGTTCCATTTTCTAGCAGACATTTCCAATTTCTCTTTTTCCAAGCAGTTTAGCTCAACTCATTTTCTACCAGACTATCACTATAGCAGCATAAGGCAGTAATGATTCTTAATTAAAATACAGGGCTACCTGCAGTCTAATTTGAGCAGAATCCAATTGTGAGAGAAGAATTTCAGTGGAATCACAGATTTTTTGTATCTCAGAGCTATAAAGTGAGTTAATGTAATTGTCATTGATATGACATTAAGATGTTTAGGGTTTCCAGAACTTACATTGCTGCAACACAGAGATAAAATATGAGTTCAGTTTTCTAATGTTTTTTTGCCAAGTTTTCAGCAGTAAGTATAACAGTACAAAGCACTTATGCACCAGAAATTCTTGGTAAACTTTTGCATTTGATATTTGCAAACCAGTCTTGCTTATAGTCAACTGCTATTCTAAAAATTAGATACAGCAGGTATATTGATACAGTGTTTTTTACAACATAAACATTAAAATTACATTCCTCTGCTTGTTGAAAAGGCAGTCTTTTGTTCTGATGAAGCATGTGAAGTTCCTCAAACTTATTTTGACATTAGATTTATTTTTAGATGAGCTTTATATATATAATGGAATAGAATAATATTATATTTGTATTTTGATTCGTGTGACTGATCTTAATAAAGAGGCTTAATAATTATCAGAAGCTATGATTTTTAAGAGTACATTTCAAGCTTACTTTTTACATAATAAAAAATTATATTTTGTTTAATGTTGACACATGCAGTCATGATTCCATTATCTCATCTGGAACATAAATTTTAGTGTGTCTACTCAAATCCAAATGATGAAAATAACCACCATAGATGAAGAGATCCACCATAACCTTAAAGCAAACCTGAACTACCAAATCTTTGTTATTTTTTCACAAAGAATCATCACTAGCCTTCCTAAACCATTTGTAATAGTTCACCTTATCATTCTCACTTTTAAATTAAAATTTTTTATTGTTTTTCTGATTTTTCATATTAATTTAAATGTTCAAAGAAAAGTGTTTTTAATTTAATGTATAAAATGCTTGGAAATACATGAAGTATAGCTCAGATCCCTTGCATGTATCTTAGCATAGGAAGTTACACATAAGAAACTATTGTTTCTGCATCTCAGAGAAGAGACTATAACTCATTTTCACTTTGAAAACTAATCAGAAAAGTGTGCTTTAAGCCATGTTTTCACATTTAAAAATAAAAACCATGCAATGTTAGCTTTACTGGTAGAAGATCTATTACTTAAATATCCCATTTAGCTGGATTACTTCTGCATGAAGTCTTTCAAAGTAAAAACTAAACATCCTAAAAAGTGTCCTGACCTCCACAGAGGTTCTCCCTTCCAAATATTTCTCCTTGATACTGCTTCTCTCACAATCCATCATCAATATTTTACCACAGACACAACAAAATCTCAAATGATTAGTGAGGGCCTATTCCCTTCCCTTCCCTTCCCTTCCCTTCCCTTCCCTTCCCATTATAGTTACACAGTGTTAATTTGGTGTCTTTTTTGATTTTTGAAATCAGTATGTGTTTTTACACAGACTTTGTAGACTTGGGTTTACTGCATTGCTGTACTTTGAAAGCACTTGTGGGGCCAGATTGTTGTCATCTGTCCTAGTCACTTCTTTGTGATGGTTCCTAAAAGCATGGTGGTGGGTTGTTGTAAGCCAGACCACCACTTGAAAACATTCTGGGCAAAACAGACTTTGTTGAGATTGCCAGCTCCATTCAGAATACTTCAAGGAATTGCCAAGAGCTGGGAAGCTGAGAAGGATCAGAAGGGATACTGTTGAACAGCTTTGAGCGAGAAGGCATCCCAGATGGCTGCTCCCTCTGGTTGCTGAGCACAGCACAGCACAATGCAAGAAATGATGCCGCTGTAGAGGAGGAGTTCTGCCCAGCCTGCTGCCATTCTGGGATAGAGGGAAGCCCCTGCTGCAGTCCAAGGCCACCACCTAGCACCTGTGTATCTGCTTCCAGCAGCCTCCTCTCCTGACAGCCCCCTGGCTGATCAGTTTGGAAATGTCTCACCAGTGTGATTGGTCTCAGTTCATGGCTCTTACTGAATAAAGCCTTATCCCAGCAGGGACTGCGGGACCTTGGGGTGGGAACAACGTCTTACTTCTCAGAGAAAGGCAGTCCCTTCTGGCTCCCATTTCTCACCAAACCTGACAAAAACCTGGCTAATGAGTCCAGCTGGGGCTATACTCCCATAAGTCTCCTGCCTCTCACACTGAGCATTTGCTCAAACATGAATTTCTACATGCTATAATGTCCTTTTGTGTTCTGTGGCAACTCTCTCTGTGTCATTTCTTCTGTGGCTGTGACCAGAATCATCACCATGGAACCGAAATTTTCTTTGTTGTTACATCAGAGA
This sequence comes from Grantiella picta, assembly GCA_013397955.1. NCBI lineage: Eukaryota > Metazoa > Chordata > Aves > Passeriformes > Meliphagidae > Grantiella > Grantiella picta. The sequence goes on along the minus strand of VZRM01002768.1, from coordinate 1,590,806 downwards.
TTAATTTGTTTCCTAAAGCCTGTGCCATGATTGAGACATTACTCATTAAGAAGCAGAGGTCTGCATTTTTTGTCTCCCCTCTATAGGCACTGAACCAAATTATTTTCAGACCATTCAGCTGAAATCCATACTCTTAAATTAGGTCATTGCCCTGATAAATCCTTCCTAACTATATATCCAGAGAGCTGATTAAAATCCAATCTATTTGACATTATAATTAAGCCTCACATCTAGTTTACAGTTTTATAATTACAGCTCTGCATCCTGAGAAAGATCAGAGGTCTCTCCTGTTCAGCTGAGGGATCAGAACAGTTCTGCTGAGAGCATCTGAGGGGAGGAAGAACTGGTCTTTACACATATGCTGGAGACAGATAAATGCTGCTGAAAGAGGCCCTTGCTGATCAGCAGATCTGCCCAGACCTGCAGATGAGTCCTGCAGGGGCCATGTGACATTTGGAATATGAGGGGGAGATTGATTTTTCAATGTGACTTAGCAAGTGAATGGCAGTGACCAGGAACAATACAGGCTGATTCTTTTTTATTAGTATGATATGATCCAGCTTTCTACACAATTCTACTGTTGACCTTATTTGTCTAATTTTTGTATGATTCATTTTCCTAGCTAGTTTTTGCTTTTTCATGTTTTTGAAAAGCAGGGGAGGGCACAGGAAAGGGGGAGAGCTGCCCATAAAACCTCAACATTTTGTCTCACTCTGAATGTAAAATATGCCCAGAGGAGATGGAAGTTTGTGCTTTTCCTTCTTCTGACAGCAATGACTCTGAAGTTATTTAGAAAGTAAGAGGAAAAGTATGAGATGCAGGGTCTCTTCTACTAGACATCCCAGCAGACGAGCACTTACAAAAGTCCCTCACATTTTCCTTGTTAGACAGCCACTTTCAATATGCATGGGTTTCTCCTCTCCATTCAGAAGTTTCCTTTGTTCAGTCAATGCCTCCTCAGTGTCTGACACGACCAGATGCTATCAACCTCACCCACTGCTAATACGGCAGAACTTTTGATATGATACCATGAGCTGAAGCATCAGTCCATCTTCTGCTGAGAGCAGTGAAAACTGGTGCACAAAAACAATCCATATGTTACTTCTAGAGGGATTTCTTTAAAAGGGTGGCAACATCTGCCCTTACATATTTTAAAGACCGTTTACCTACTTACCTGTTGAACACCTACATGAACAGCAGTATTACGCTTTTCCCCGCTATTATACTGTTTGGAGTAATTGTGAACAATGGCACATGGAGAGGGAAAAGAAAAGGGCCTTGTATTTATTATTGTATCCAGCTGAAAACAAAACCTCCATGTGCCCATTTGAGGTCCTCTGTACTTCAGCTTTCCTTTCAAAGCATACCAGAGATTTTTAAAACACCTTTTGCCAGGGTCTTGTACTAGCCCAGTAGTCAAAAATTTCCCACTGATATATCTTTAAAAGAGACAAATGTTTTATCAGATTATTAACTTTAGAAAATTTCTAGCCATGGTAGAAAGGTAATTTTCACAGCTGTTATCTGGCAGACTGGCCCATACATTGGTTGCATTTTAGGTGTCCCAAGAGTTGTTGTTGGTTTGCATTTATTTTCTGTTTAATTCATTTGCCATTACTCAGGTTACATAGCATCATTTTGTTAGAAGAACCTTTACCTCTGTATTGCACAGCAGGATGAGGAACATGCACTGATCAAATATTTTTCCCGTTCAAACAGATGGTGTGCTACTCTTCATTACCCTGGGAAGCTTCCCAATTCATCCTAATTTCAGTCTGTGCTTTTTCACTGTTTAAAAAAAAAAAAAGAAAAAGGCAAAGCTAAATACCTTTATAGTTAGCTCTCCAAATAAACACACTTGTCAGCTTTGGAAATTATATTGCTTTGAAAAAGTGTGGTTCTTCCATACATAGAATTTTTATTTGATTTTGGCTGTACTATATACATCTTCAAAAAATATTAAAATATTTTCTTGTATTTTTGTGATCAGTTGCTTCAGTGCCTCCAGACCTCTTTTTTAGTGTATGTGAAGAATTTTATAAGGCTATTTTGATATGCATTGGAAAACCTCAACTAAAGCGTTTGCTCGTGCTTTAACGTGATATTGCCTGCTCTGTTTACCAAAATACTGTAAGTATTTTGGGTTGCACTGAGGAGATTGAGGACTATCCTCTTATCAGTGCTTTCTCCAGTTGAAATTTCATTTCCGTTTTAGTGCATGCTCCTATACAGTGATCTCCTTTTGTAAATGTATTTCTAAGTGTTTTCAATTCTAGAGTTATCTACCCTTTTTATCAGGCAAATATATATTTCAAGATGATAATAAGTGCTTCGTTTTCTGGTGGGAATTAGTTGCACAGACATATATATACTTTTAAAATGTAGCTTTATTTTCTGCATATGGTCAATCACATTCAAATATTCTTTTACAACACAGACTAACCAGTACATAAAATGTACCTTCTTTTACCTCTGTGATCTGCAAAATAGTGTGCAGTAAGAAAAAGGGGATTTATTTTTTCCTTCTGTGTCTCTTTCTTGTCTATTTTGATTGGTATCTTGCACCTCTTGCTCCATGAGAATCAACCTCATTTGTTTTTAACTGATTGTTTTATTTTGCTTCAGTCATATAACACAGCTTAAGATTCTTGGAGTATCCTGCACAGGGCCAGGAGCTGGACTTAATGATACTGATGGCCCTTTCCAACTCAGCATATTCCATGATTCTCTTTACTTATCCAACTTCTGTTTCCCTCTATGAGGCATGAATGAATACAATTCATGGGTTCTGTTACCTTCCTACTACAGACACAGAGGCAAAGATAATGTAAGGTCATCTAAAATAACCATTTTTCAAAGCTTCTTGTCTGAGATCCGTTTCAGTCATCCTTTCCTATCAGGAACCCATGAGCCAGTCAGAGTTGCCCCTCTCTAAAACAGATCTCTGCAGTGAGATGGCGATTAAAGTTAACACAAGCAAGTTTGATCCCCTTGTTGCCATTTGCTCTCCATTTACTCAGATCAGTCTGAGTTTCTCTTTTACCCTCCTTTCTCTGTGTCTTAGTGCATGTGAAGAAGCTTTGCCCTGCAATCAAGCTTGAAACAACTGAGAAAAAGGATGTTTAGCTAAGGCAATAATGATTCCTTCTAAACTCTATTCCCTCCATGCAATTAATTTATCTGTACCCTGGTCTAAGAGGCTCAGACTAAGATAATTCTTCTTACCTGTTTTATTGTGCAACCAGGAAAACATTTACAGTTGGTTGTATTTGTGTAGGCTCTAGGCTTTTTTTCATATCAATACTAACACTATTGGGAAAGGAGTTAATTTCTTGCTAGACAATTGTTTAAATCCCTAATTCAATGAAGCACTAAAATTTTATATACAAAAGTATAGAAATATGAGTGTGTGTGGGTGCGTGCGTGTATGCATATGTTTAAGTAAATAAATAGATTCCCATAACTGGAATAAAGTCTAATACAGTCTTCTGCCCTACTGGTTTATGTAGCTCACCTTTCCTAATGTTTGACACCAACAGATGCTCATATTCATGTAAGAGTAGGAATTAACCACACTTACTAAAATTCTGTCATTGCTTGGCAAGACAGCACTAGCTCCTAAGGACTAACTCCCATCTATATCAATGTAACAGCATCCTGAGAAAAGCAACTGAACAAAATGAGTTCAAAAATCAGAAATATTTGGAATAAAAAACCTTGTGTTTATGATTCAGGAATATTCCCTCACATTGATTGCTGAATTGGAATCCACTAAAAATGGATTATAATGGAAGCACAATGACAACAAGCACAGTGTCTGCTTTTAACAATTATAATTTTTTATAAATACTAAAATGCTGCATTTTTAGAGAGAAGATGTAGCAAAAGATGGCAAGAGAATATGGCTTCAGTGCTAAAGCTTCGTGCACTCCTACTATTATTTTGAAGATATTTATAGTTGAATTTTCATGGGAAAAGCAGTAGCTGTTAAATATAACTTGTGATAGAGAAATAAAAGAAGGAAGTATGAAAAGTTAGAACAAAAAAAAAGGGGGGATTAAAAAAAGGAAAAATATGCTGGTAGAGAAGATGCTGCTACAATTTTAAACACCCCGTATATAATTTCTTTGCTATTTATTCACTTTCAGAAGTCAAAATGGTCATCTAATTAATTCCTCCACTAGCTGATAAACATTTTTTTAATGAAAGACAGACACATAGGAGGACTAAAATCATTTTATCTAGCTAATGAGAACAGCAAATTAAGCATGACAGTCAAAGTGTAAGATAAATCCAGTCACTAGGGTCAAGTGTTCCCTGTGTGCACAGGATTTTCAAAGGGGTTATAACTGGGTAATTTCTATTGTGATAGATGGACATTTTAATGCAAACTTTCTTTCTTCTAATGACATCTCTTTATATTCATGAATTTTTAAGTCTTGTGAAATAGACAAACGTACAAAGTCAGCACCATCCTGAGCAAAGTGAAGTAGGAAAGAGGAAAGCAGGAGAATGAGTAACATGTGAGCAACATCTAGTGGCTAACATCTCATTATGAAGCCTGGAGGCATTGGGCATTATTTTAAGCCTATTTCTGGCACTGAACGCTTCTGTGAGGAAACAAAGCATATGAGGGGAAAAGGCAGCACTGCCTGCTGGTGCAGCCTCTGAACTAAAGGTTCCCAAGAGCTCCTCTTGACTCTTTGTTCACCTTGTGGCCTCAGGCAATAAACTGCATTTTAAGGATAAAGCCAATACCTGCTCCTGACAGTGCTTTGGGTTGATTGGACAAAGGATGTGACAAAAGCCATTTTTGTGGTGTGTGCTAAAGCACTGCAACTCCATTCCTTCCATGGGCTGGAACTTGTACCTAACAGCCTTTTCCAGACGTGCAGTAAAAAGATGTGGTGGGAGCACCCCATCCCTATTTTCTGAGAGTAATTTTCATTCAGCCTGAGCAGTCACTGAACTCATGTATCAGCCACAGGTTGTACAAACAAGGAAAACAATCCTACTATAATCCTGTCTCACATGACTTCTCTTCATCAAAGACACAAAACTAGGGATGTTTAAAAGATATAGACATAGATATTTTAAAGATATCTGTTTGAAAGTAATTTCTGAGTACTTTGTGCAGCCACAGAAACAAGCAACCCTAGTGACTGAATAACCCATAACCTTGTCACCTCATCCCTTTGGAGAAACAGAGCATCTGTAGAGAATGAGATCTCAGTGTTCTTCCACCTAGGAGGGGGAAAAGTCAATACACAATCCTGAATACTTTTTGCACCTTACAATAGAAAAGCAATTGATTGCATAGGTACATGTGTCCATGGGCAACCCTTGAAGCAACATTAAAAGAAAACTGAAAAAAAACATATTATGCTCTATGCAACTATTTCATTGTATGTAATTTTGAAATTTTGCAGATGTACGAAATAGCTGATTCTCCATGTGTATCTGCAGTAAATAGGAAGTAGTAAGACAGGCATCTCAACTAATTAAAAAATATTGAAAAAAATTACATACATCACTTCATGATTGTACCTTATGAGATAACACTGGGTGCATAATTTGTTCTGAAGAGTAATAGTTTTTTTTCATCAAGAATGTTAGTTTTTCCTACATTTTGCCATTATCTCCTTCACAGTTTCTTCAAGCAACCATTTTCTATTGCTGCTTCTACTGAACCAAATCCCACTCCTACAGATCTGCTTTAATTTTTTCTAGGTATATGCCAAAAGTGGATAACAACATGCCTTCCTTTAGCAAGATTTATCTAAAATTGTCACTGAAACCATGTAACATCCCTGCTTAAAATATTTTATGTTTAAACTGTATCTCCTACCTTCACTGTTTGAGACAGAATACTGATATAGTAGGAACACGTGTTTCAGTACATTTTCTAATGTTCTTCCCTTTTTGTTTTTTCAGTGGACTACTGTTGACAGGCTTCTTCTGAAGCTAGAGAAGATCCCTTTTTCCTTCTCTTTTTCAAATCCTCCACGTCTTATTAGAAGTTGAGAAGCAGTTCTGTGAAGGCTGTAATCTGGAGAGTCAGCACACAGCCGCCACCGAGAATCCTTCAGGAATGATAAGTCTTTCCCTGCAGTTACACGAGAGAAGTGCATGGAGACAGAAGGCTACATGACTTCATTGACCTATCCCGCATTATGGAGGCCTTCTAAAGGGAAGGAACTAGAAGAGATGCTGTTGAAGAACACGACTTGTGTACTAAGATCAGTTCCTGTGCAGTGAGTCTGGAGCCACAGGTTTGTTTTGCTGGGTTTTAATGTACAGAAACAGACATCTTTGTAAGACACTCTTCCTGAATTTCCAGGAAGTATTCCAGTGTTTCTCAGAGTATTTTCTGTAGTTCAGTGGGACAGCTAAACACCAGTACTTATTATATTCCCTTTCGTAAGGCTGAAAGCACAAGAGAAACAAAAAACAATCAGACAGCAGAACAAGTTTGGAGGTGCCTTGTGCAAGTCATAAATCCCTAGAACAAAGCTGGATAGATTCTCTCAGGTCTCACTCAGCCCTGGTTAGCTAAAGACATTATATTTCATGGAAATGCTCACAGTCATTTAAAACTGTTTCTTCTCATTTAAAATGCAAATGCCTTTCCCCATGCAGTTGAGCTCATCACAGTTTGGCAAAAACATACTTTGGAGAATACATCCTTTAATTTTACAATACATTGAACACAACACCTTTTATTCCATCTTACCCTGCTTTTGGGAAAACAGCTCTGCTTGTCTTCAACTAATAAAAGTAATAGAAAAGCTATTTAGAAACTTTCCTTATTTCTTGTTGTCTGCCCTCCTGGCAAGCTTTAAGAGGTGACCAGCCGCAGAAAACATTACCAGGTGACTTCACTAAACAGTTGTCTTCCCTGTGACAAAAGTTTTCCTGAAAAAAAGAAAAAGGAAAATACTTCTATATTAACTCTGAACTGTGGAGTGCTATCTTTTGACATCCCCGTTGTATCATGGATTTAAAAGGATAACTGGGAACATGGCAGGCCCATTCTGAATGAAAGGCTGCACAAGACGACCTCCAGACCACCCCTCAGTTCCTTTAATGCTATGAAATTATCCCACACTGACTCTCCAGGCTGACGAATCAGCCCATAAAGGAATCTAGCTAGAAGAAGAATTCAGGACCTGAACAGACTCCCCAAACTGTAGTTTTCTTCATCTCAAACCCTCAGAATATATCGTCTAATTGCCTCCTACCCTCAGCTGTCATTTTTAGTCCTTCATAGTAAAGCTCTGAGTGAACTCAGAAATGGGCTACTCATTTTTCTTCAGACATCTGTCAGATCTGTGGAGTTTATGCCATTTGGAAAGCTTTTTTAGAGGGTCGACAACCTTATCAGACAGTACCAAAGAAATATAATCAAAGACCAACCATGCTAAATTGCAATAGATTCTAAATTACATATTTTGCACTTTCAAAAGGTGATTCACAATTTTCTGTCTCCTCAGCTGACATGTTTGAAATTGGTGCTTCAAAATGTCTGACTTTTAGCAGCCAGGGGCTGACCGCAAACCTGTTATTTGTGCAAAAGGAAAAAAAAAGGAAAAGAGCAGGAGGGGAAAAGAACTATTAACTGATGAAAGACTATGCTAAAATAGCAGGATAAAGGGAGAAACAGAAAAAAAGTAGCAACATTCAAAACCGGCACAGGTAAAAAAAAGGCAAAAAAAAAATAGAAAGATAACTGGGAAAGTGAATGGAAATGCAGCAACTCTAATGCAAGAAAACACAACCTTATTGAAAATCTTTGTTTACTAGAGGAGGTACATTTTTCTCTATGTATTCATGTTCTGCAGTTAATATCAAGGCAGTACTTTGAGACAACATTCAAGCAATAGCAATATGTCTTAGTTCTGGTTTTCAGTCTCAGTTCCTATTATCTGTGTTTGTTCACTTGTCTTTTCTGAGTTTGAACTGTTTGGGATATGATGGAACACACAGAAAATTTTTGTAGGCAACTTGTTCCCTGGAAATTTTAGGGTTGAAGAAAACTGATACATAATAAGATAGAAGGAAGAACTATGTTTTTTATATCTAAAAGGTCATGATGTCATATAATTCAAGAGAGTCCAAGTGTGAAAAACAAAAGCTTGGGCAATCTTCTTAATGGGTATGAGTACTCTTTGAAAGAGACTAAAGAGGATAGAGACAGACCCTTCTCAGTCATTCCAGTTAAATGGCAAGAGACAATTTGAAATACAGCAAATTCCATTTAGACCTAGGCGTTGGCCAGAGGTTGTGGAGTCTCCATGGCTGGAGGTAATCAAAACATAACTGTTCCAAGCCAAAGAAGAACAAAGACAAACCAGACACGCTCAGTGTCCCTTTCCAACCTCAATGATTCTGTGATGCTATGACACTGGGATATGTGTTTTGGGAGAGAACTGTTTGGAGGTAGACTACAACTAGATTTGGCTGGGAAAACAGCAGAATAGGAGAAAGAAGAAAAGAGTAGGAAAATAGGCTACACATGAACAGATATTTGGATTTGGATAAATCTTCAGAGAAGTTCTAAGAGGTGATTCAAATATAGTGCTATCAAAACTGATCATGATTATTCTTTGTGAAGATGTCATGCCTAAAAGGCACAGGCAGTCTCTGAGTTCTTTTCAGGGAACATCAAAGATGGGGTTGTTGTACATGGGGTGCTGAGCTGGAAAACAAGAGTGACCACATGGACAGAAAGAGACAAAGCTGGAGACAAGAGCGGAGGCAAGGCTATGACATAGGGGTACGGTCTATGTGTGAGACAGGACAGGAGACAGGCTGATGACAGTGTGTTCAAGGTCCCTCAGGACACAAGGCTGGAGACTCCAGGGACTGGAGATAAATACACTTAGAGCATGGTTAGGGGAAGCAACCAAGGGTCAGGTGTGAACTTAAATGGACCAACATGCAGAGTAGGTGTGCATGGACACTCCAGGTGAGACTGTTCAGAGGGGTTAAGGAACATTTGTGCACATAGGGCCCTGACATGTTGAAGCTTTCTGTTTTTGATGATCAGCTTTGAAGACTTGGTATTCTTTAAATATTGTGTGTGATATCACAAATCCTTAAAAAAACAACCAAAACACAGTGATTAAATCATGCTGACATCTACCTTGATTATCAGTATGATTAGTACCAGTGGAATCCCTACAATTACTATTATTTGTGTCACTGATGGTAGATTTTTGACATCAATAGAAAAAAGGGTCTCAGGCTTTACCCCTATGGAGCAATTCACTGTTTAGCAGGTATAAAACATGAAGTTACCAAGTCAGAATAAAGACCTGAGAAGCATTAAAGCATAATCCATGGAAAAACAGCAGAAATTTTACCAACTATACTCTGTGTAATATCCATGGAATGTCATGAACCGAAATTTTAAAAATTAACTCTGGGTTGTTTTCCACTGGGCCATGAAAAAGCATATCCATGTGCAAAGAAATAGTAACTACTCTATTATTTAGTTCCAATATTGGTATAGTTAATAATGCACATGTTTCTCATCATCTTATTGTCAGGACTTACTTGCATGATTCATTTCCAGAATATAAAAGCAAATCTTCTCCTCAGCCTCAGGCAGAACACTGAGAATTTCATTCCCAGGCCTTACACTGATAGAGAACTGACCTATAATAAAGGCTATCATGCAAATTATTTGATAAGATTAAGTAATGTCAACAACCCCCTTTCCCAAATATTTCCATTTGAAGAATGATTCGAAATCCTCAAACTTCAATTTATTATCTCATTTTCTGAGCAGAAACATCTTGGGTGCAATAATTCAGTACAGTTTTGCTTATACAGCAGTATAAGATTCTCAGTATTAAATCTAACACAGGAACATTTTTCCTTTTTTGGATAATACCCATGCCAATACATTTGCCACAACTGAACCCTTTTAGAAAATCACTAAAAAAATTTCAAGTCCAAGTCAGTTATCAGTCACATGTGTAAATATTAACTGAATTTGAAAGAATGGAATTTTCAAGCTTTCTACTCTTTTTTCTGCCATGAAAATATAATACCGTTAAAACAGTCACACTGAAGCCAGCATAGAAGTGAGAGATGTCAAAATAAAGACAAAGGTATATCAGCACATTGCTGTGGTATTTCTGTATGTTCTTATTTTATATTTGGTCTAAAAAATGGTTCCTTTGTTTTTAGAAGGAAATCCTCCCCACACACCTATTGAGACAGATGATAGTGACTCCCAGAAGAGTGAACTCAATCAATTATGTGAAGACCCATTAGCAATATCATATGTTTTTGAAAGATGAACACAGTGTAGGATGCAATATTTAAGAGCTCTATTTTGCCCCGGATGCATCTGAGATAGGAAACAAATCCTAAGACTTTTATCCCACATAATAGGCAGAGACTGATGACTCATTTCCTGACACCAGCAAAATTAACATTTGTCATGCAAAAGGTGTAGTAACAAACTTTGGGTTTATAATCTATTTAAATTCAATGAAAGTGTCAGCTAATAACCAGAACTAATTATTCTGCAAGCATGCACCCACTCAAAGGTCACACGCAGTGGATCGTTCTTGTGCCCTTCTCTGGCATTTTGTACCTGAGATACAACACTTTGTCGCTCCATCTGTTATGAATATAGAATTGTTCGATAATATTTTATGTATTTAGATCTGGTTAGTTGAGAAGTTTATTATTCTAATTCACTTATTTTTTTCAAGTCAACAGATGATTGTTTAGGGCAAGGAACAGGAAGGGAGGAGTAGCTCAAGCTATATCCATCCTCAGTAGCTGCTTGACAGCAGTTTAGCCACCAGCATTGAATATTTGGCCTCCATGCCTGCCAGCTTAAAAGAGTATTTTAAACATGAACAGAGGAAGCCCATGATGAATAACAAAAATCAAATGAACTATGGTTAATTTACAAGGAAAACTTTGGGCAGTAAAATAGAACAAGTTTTTGAACAAGATTCAAATCTGAGCTCTCTCAAAAGTATCTCTAGAAGTTTTGACATGTGCATTCTTATGGTAGACTTATAGTAGTCCATTCTTACAGTGTGGAAGACTTTTTAAGTCTTCTAAGACTTTAAAAAAAAAAGTTTCTCTAATGACTTGCCTCCATAAATAAGAAAAACAAATAGAATTTTTGTTTTGAAAAGACTGTTTTATCCATGGATTGCACTTATAACAGTGCAAGAAGAAATACATTTTGGGCCTCCAAGGAGAGAACTGTTACTGCTGTAGTTCAGACATCAGCCTAGGGAAAAGTGGCAAAATTCCGCCAAGGAACAGGGAAAGGCAAAACTTCCATCATGTAGGAGGACAGCATGGAGACAACAGCTGAAGGTGAATCAAATCCTTTCATATTAACTCTTGATATTTTCTGGATGAAAAGTCAAGAATTTTTTAATTTTGAAGGGCTATATTTTCATAGAAATGTATCATTATTCACACCATGTAACTACACATAGGATTTGACTAGAAGCAAATATTGAATTTTCAAGGATAAATTTTGCATTTGCATGGGTGCTAGAACTATGAAACAAAGCTTAAGCCGCCCTATGATTTCATCATCTTTTAGTTTCTCATGCTACCTTCTACCTGGTGAGGACTCAGAACTCAGCATATGTGGCATGACTTATCTGTCCTGTATGGATCAATCTTGTCATTACTGCTCTCCCAGAATGAAAGCAGCCCACACTTGGACCGGGACTAACCCTTCACAGTGCTTTGTTATCTCAGTGATGACTTCAGCCTTTGTTGCAAACAGTACATTTTGCCTGAAGGGAGGTACTGGATGTTCCCATAAAGCTACTGACTGCTATCATAAAGCTTTTGTACATCTCCTTTTTTGGGGTCTGGATCACTGGGTGACTTACAAACGAAACCTTGAATTCAAGGGTGGGGAGAAAGGCAGTCAGTTCACAGTTGCCTGCAAAGCACCAGAGTGGCACCATTTTCTGATATAGAAATAGAATGCACTTTATTCTTGATGGCAAGTCTCACCAGTAAAGGAAAGTCTATGCATGACAATGTGTTAAAAGTCGCAACGGTACATTTTAGTCTCTCTGGTTTCATGAGATATTACCCAGTTTTGATACTTAGTCACTTCTTCCTTTGCTGCTTCTCAGCTGGCTGTGGCTTAAAGACATATAAGGCACACTTGGTTGGGTTATCCTGTCTCTCAGTCGGACCTTTACCATGCTTTCTGTAAATTAATTTGTTCAGTTCGGAAGACTGGCTATATAAAATAAATGTGGACTATATAAAATCATTATTTCTATCAAAACAAAAAAAGCAATACTGTATATGAAAAATTTTGTTGCAGTTCCAACAGAGTAAATTATCTGAAAGCCATTAGGCTATTTCTCTTTGCAGGTTATTGTACATAAAATGCATTATTAACTTACTAAATGTTATTGAAATGTACAGTCAAAATAATGTGATTAAAAGACAGTGACTCTAAACTCAAATTGTCCTTTCCATTGTAAAGTGGGCTTTTCTTTTTTTAACAGACTACAGAAGTGCTTAGTTTACTAGCAGGAAAAAATTTTCCTTATAAAAAGAATATTTTACTTCTCTCTCAGCTGGAAATATTCACTCGTGATAAAATCTTTCAAGTATTTAAGGAATAAAGAATAAATTTGAATCAAAGATATTAAAATATGTTTCCGCATTTTTAATCTACTGATGGGAGAAGCTGATTTGTGGAAAATCATAGGATCACAGAACCATTTAGGTTGGAAAATACCTCTGAGATCATCAAGTCCAACATTACCCAGCACTGCCAAGTCCACCACTAACCCATGTCCCTCTGCAGCACATCTGCACATCTCTCAAATACCTCCACAGTGACTCCACAACTTCACTGGGCAGCCTGTTCCAATGCTTGACAACTGATTTGGTGAAGAAATATCTCCAATCTAAATCTTCCTTGGCACAGCTTGATGCCATTTCCTCTTGTCCTGCCACTTGATTTTTGGGAGAAGAGACCCACAACCACCTCACTACAATCTCAGGCAGTTGTAGAGGGCAATAAGGTCCTATGAGTAAGTCACCCCACAGAGACATCCTCCCCACACAAGGAAAGCAGCAGACCCACAGGGATATTGGACCTTGCAAAGTTCTAGTTACATGCTTGTAGTAGAAGGATGCTGACAAGCATAAGTGAGATCGGTTTTACAGTTCTCTGCTTTTGTACCACTGCTGAGCAAGCATCACTCACACTTGTGACTGGCAGCACACCTTAGCTACATCCAAACACAAAGCCAGACATATGCATCCTCACTGTGCACCAAAACTATTAGGGGCAACATCTTGCCCACACACTCTTTTTTGCCTTGCTTTTTTGAGAGAAGGGAATCTGATCAAGTCACAAGGAAGATGCTTTACAGTTCCCTAGGCGGGTCCAGGCTCAGGATTGCTCAAGGTGTCAGTGCTGCAGAAAATATCTTGGCATATACTCGCTCTTGATTCAGTCTAGGAGACGATGCAAAGGGTGTTCAGAAGTCACAGATTACCACCTTTGGGCAATTAACAGACATCATGAAAACTTGGCCTTGCTTCTTTCCATGTAATTAAATCTTCAAAACCCTCCAACTTAATTTTTCATTTTGCCTATCTCCTGCAAATCTTCTTATGCAAAACCTCTGCTTGTTGCAGAATATCACCTTTTGGAATAGATGTAAATATAATTTCTCTACTGACATATGATCTGAATGTCATATGACATTCATCTGACCATTATATTTATTCTGGTTTGTGTTTATGTTAGGGTTGTACTAGAGAGAACCAAACACAGAACTGTGTCCTGTGTCATGTAAACCAGAAAAAAGAATGTCTGACTCAATGATCTTACAGTATAATCAATGATATTCTTCATTTGCCAGTGTGTGTTGTTGAGTGACTCTGTGGAAGACATATATGTTAATATGCAAAGTCAAAGAGGGAAAGCCTGGAATTTCTTGTATATACTTGAATAACTCAAGTAATACAATTTCAGTGATCTATGAAGGATCAGTTCACAAGGGTTTTGAAACAAATCAAGTCTTTTAGGTCACCTGGGAAAATGCACTAAGTTCTACTCTGTTCCCTGCAGTAAAACATGAAATTGTGGAATGAATTATTTACAGCTTCAAGCGTCTCCATCTGTTCTTATTTTGCAATACTAGCATTGTATACGTACTTCTTTATACCTCACTTGATCTGGTATCTGTCTTCCATCCTGAATAATTCACTTCCAGCTTCATAATCTGTTAATATGCCGCCAATTCCCAAATCGATGCCTACAAGAGCTCTTCAATGATCTTTGTATATATAAACCACTAGCTAACCATACAAATGTTACAACCAGATAAGTAAAGTTGAAAATTTCTAGACAGCTTTGAAATCATTAGCCTTATTTATTGCATTATTGCCACAGCTGTTATGCCTCTGAAACTTCAGAGTTGGTAGTAATTGTGTAATACACTAGTCAAGAACATGTCATTAAATCAAAACTGTATTGAAAACCAGCTCAAAATATGTACATCTTTTTATATTAAGACTTGGAAAGAAATGTAGAAGCTCTTTTTGTTGGTTTTGTGTTATTAATAATTAATTAGATGTGCACAACCTTCAAGGGTAATCTCCTCTTATCTTTTCAGCAGCTCTAGTTTTCTCACTCTTTCCTGACTGTTAAACAGGCCACATGCAACATAAGATCAAAGGAAAAACTAATACTCCTTTCAAGAACAGTACATTCTATACATTCATAGAGTTTACCTACTTAGGTAGGAGGTGTTCACAAATGACACAGGGGAAGGCAACCAAAAGATTCTTCGTGAAAAATAAGCAATGAGGAATGACAGATTTCAGGTTTTAAATGGAGAAACACCATGCAATTTCTTAATGTTTTTAAGACATCAAATGTGAAAGGGTCCTGTTGCTTCTACCCTAATCCTATCAAAGACATGCCAAAAGCCTGAGTTTGGGCAAATGTTCAAGCCACCTTACTTCATCTGAAGTAAATCTGAACATTTACTCAAGGAGCAATGAACAACTGCTAATACTGTTGTGGTCTCATGGGTCAGCAGGCACCCTTTGTTGCTGCTGGCTTTGATTGTCAGAAAATGGATAGCAATATCCTCAAGAAAATAGGAGCTTACATTCTTGGTTTTATTAGGATATCTTCTATTGGTTGTGTTGCATTCTCTCTTTCAGTGCAGCTGACACTGCAGTGTCTTGCACTGAGCGATGTGTATTTCACAAAATGCTTTCTCTCAGTACTGCCTCTTGAACTGGGTAGTTTTCAACTCTATTTACTCTACAGTTGTGTCTGTGCCTTTGTGTGCAATTTAAATTCTATCATCTTTTTTTCAGATTCCTGTTTAAGGTTAACTGTTTGAACTGACTGAAAAATGTCTCTGTGTCTTTTGAAGTATCCAGAGAATGTGTGGACCAAATTAGACTAGATAGTCAGTGCTCTCACTGATATTCAATGTGGGTTTTGATATTATTTGCATAACAAACCAATTTACTTTCTGTTTATTTCTTTACTGACATGTTATTCACTTTTCACAATGTGGTAGGAAAAATGACAGAGAAAAATTACAGATACTACAGCCATTTAATCCTTCAACCATTTAGTCCAAAGCCACAAATTCCAGTCTGAGAATTTTTGGGGTAGGTAGATTCAGAGTTGCAACCTCTTGGATTGAAGTGGATGAACTAGCCCTTCAGATCAAGGTAAGTGATTCTTTTAACAGAGCCCTTTCAGGCATTATTTCATTACCAGACTTGATTTTTACTTTTTAGTGCGTTGATATATGCCTTTCTCAAGAGATATTTAGGAATAGAAGGCACACTATCCAGTGGTGTTTTTTCCCTCTGATCTCTCTTTCTAGCTAAATCTTGAGTCTTAGGAAGACATGTTGTGTATGTTTTCACTGTGTATGTTATTATACCGAGAGATGTGTTTAAAACTTTTGGCAGCATGAGAGAAGGACAAACTTTAACACTTTTTATTGTTAAACATATGTTGACACAAAATCATTCTTTCATATAGCTGAATGAAGGTATTGCTTTGCTATGTGACAAATCATGTTATTTCACCTCCATTCCAAATATAATTGAAATGTTATTAATACGGCAAGGCTGAATTCACCTCCATGTGAAACGCCTTGCATGCCTTAAAGAGGACATACCACAAGCCTGGTTTTTGCATCTCATGGATACCTCTCAATTTCTCTGTTTTATCAGTTACTTTCACAAAATTTAGGCAGACCTCTTCCTATTTTATGTACAAGTCCAGTCAGCCAGAGAGGTACAGTGTATTTGCCTATTCTTTTTTTTCATAATCAATTGAAATTATTTTTCCTTTAGTACTACACAAAGAATGGGAGCGCAGAGAGATTATTTAAATTTGTGACATTCAACAAAGGCCAGAGTTACAGGTAGCTCCAGTGCCAGGCTCTGCCTTTTTAGTGAATCACCGTATGAAAGTGCATGAGGTGCCTCACAGAGAGGTGGAGTCAGCAAGCAGCTGGATGGAGATTTTGCAGTTAGCCAAGGCTAACCCACCACTAGAACTGAAAAGTACTTATACATAAAAATAGCCTTGAAACTTGCTCTTGTCACCACAACTGCTTACTAGGAAGAAATTTTTGCATATGCATGTAGCCAGTCAATTATTTTATTTGATGCTACGTAGCTTCAAGCCAGACATAACCATTTCACAGAGAAACAGACAAACCATTGCATCCTCCATCATCAGTGACATAAATTACAGGTATATGGTGTGTTGTCCTTATGGACAGCTCTACCTTTACATAGAGTTTTACCAAAAATGTGGGGAAAAGAGTATAAATATTTTTCATTCCATTTGTGGGGTTTTTTCTGTAGTTGAATACAGTTACTCTCCAGTGAATATCATCAATGTAGAAAATATATGAGTTTGATCTTTAAAGGAAAAAAATCTTTAATACTTTCAATTTTAATTAATTTTCTGATTAAAAGACCTCCATATCTGCAGACACCATTCATTTGGAAAGAACAAATGAGAAAAGGTTTAATAGGACAGATTTAGATAACACACTCGTAGCAATTGTAAAGTCAGCTCAAGCTGCTTTGAAAAAGACAGTCACTGTCTCAAGTGATGGTGCAATGAGAAAAGAGAAAAAAATCACTAGGAAAAAGAAAATAAGATCTCTGTTATATTTTTAAATATTGCCTAGTTCATGGCTATTTTATAATATACAAGTAAAATGTTTGTCCTCTATATATATACACACATATATATTAGCTCTTCCAAATGAGTTCATAAAATAGACAAAATATGAAAATCACAAATCAAAATATACAAAAATAAAAGTGAAGAATGAATAAAAAATTCCTTCAAAAATTAAATGCATTTTAATGTTATCTTCCTAGTTAGTTATTAATAGAATGCATTTTTTTCAATAATTACTCTATCTAGGGAGTCTAGATCAAATGATACTACCTTTATTTTATTGTGAATGAGTCACAAGTAGGCAGTGACTTGAATATGCTAGTCATATATTCTTTGAAAAATGGATTTGCATATTTGCAGAGGTTTCACAGAGCTGTTAAAAAAAAAACAAAAACAAAAAGCTTACAGGTTGGAGTGAACCTGAATGGTGGATAAATACAGAAAAATTATGATCCTCCTTACATACACCCAGTTAACAGAAGAAGCTAATTTAACTGAGTAAATTATTTACTCATCCTCAGTCTTAAACGGTCTTGCTAAAATGACATTATTTCCAACTCCACAAATTTTAAAATTATTAGGTTATTGAAGTTATGTTTCTATTCCCATTATGCCTGTAATAAACTTCTCTTACACTCAGCAGTTTTATCTGGCCCAATTACTGCTACAGTCTGTAAACATAGACCTTCCATTTTGCCATCAGAAATGACACTGAAACCTGCATAGCTAAAAAATTTATGTACTGTAAATTTACTGAAAGGAAAATATAATGGTACCATAAATCTTCAGTATTTAGTATGAAAATGCTCTCCCATATTATTTACTGATGCTTTTCATGTATTTTTTCTAAAATGTTAAAGGAACGGAAATCTGTGATTTTACATCTGAGTTTTCTGCAAAGAGCAAATTGTGCAAAATACATGATCTGTAAAACCTCATTGCTATAAGCATAATTGCTACCTAATAAGATTATTCAACTGCTAATTAAAGGTACTGAAACCTTGGAACTGTAAAAGATTAGGGATTCTATAAAAACTACTATTCCTATTAGAAATAGTCATTCAAACCAAGGAATAGGAAGACTCAGAGCATTGTAAATGACTTTTATCAGATGAATCTTGGTGGGAGGATATGCACATTGGAAATCATGGAAACTTAGAAGAATATAAGAAAACTTAAAAACCCTTGAAAGTACAGACCATAGCAAGCCCAAAATGTCTAAAATGCCTGAGTGTGTCCACACAACTAAAATCTAATAAGTATTTGATAACCTTTTTTACTTTAGTGAGATTGAAAAATACATCATCTTCTAGTATGCCACAGTGTGCTTTTGGACACAGTAATTCAGACAGTGCATTTCTCTGCTGCAGGATATTAGTTTACAAAAAATGCTTCTAATTTTACATCTGATTTTCTCCATTTTCTCCAACAATACTGTTGATTTGTCTTTATAGCATTGGATGCAGCACTCTGGCTGACATCCCATGAAAGGAGAGTAGAGGAACAAAATCCCCTCCCTCACCCTGCTGCCCACGGGGCTTTGGATGCAGCCCAGGACACGTTTGGCTCTCTGGGCTGGGAGTGCACGTGGCTGGGTCGTGTCCAGTCTCTCATCCATCAGCACCAAGTCCTTCTCCCCAAGGCTGCTCTGGATCTGTTCATCCCCAGCCTGGGTTGGTACCAGGGGCTGCCCAGACCCAGGTGCAGCACCTTGAACTTGGTCTTGTTGAACCTCATGAGATTCCCATGGGCCTCTCCTAGAGCTTGCCTGAGTCCCTCTGGATGGCATCCTGTCCTTCAGGTGTGGAAACATCACCACTCCGCTTGGTGTCATCTGCAAATTTGCTGAGGGTGCACTCAATCCCTTCGTCTATGTCATTAAATGAAGATATTAAATACAACTTACAAGAGATCCATGATGGACACCACTTATCACTGATGTCCTTCAGGATTCTGAGCCTTTGACCATTACCCTCTGGATGCAACCATCCAACGACTTTCTTATCCATCTAACAGTTCACTCATCAAATCCTCTCTCCAATGAGGAGAAAAGGATATTTGGGGGGACAGTGTCAAATGCCTTACATAAGTACAGATAAACAACATCGATAACCCTTCCCTTGTTTACTGATGCAGTCACTCCATCACAGAAGGCCATCAGGTTTGTTACTCAGGACCCACCCTTGGTGAACCTGTGCTGGTTGTCTCAAATCACCTCAATATACTTCAGTCTAACTTCTACAGGGACCTGTTCCATGATATTCCCAGGCGCAGAGGTGAGGCTGACAGTTCAGTAGTTCCCAGAGTCCTTTCTATTCATAACCAAGATGTACAAATCTATGTGATCAAACTCTGGAGCCCAAAGGAACAACTTTGTCTCCCCCTCCTGTTGACTCTTGGTCAACAGCTGTTTCAGCAAGCGAGCTACTATTTCTCTTTTCCAGAAGTACTTTCAATATCAATCCAGGAGCCTTACCTTCATGGCCTAAATTTGAAAATAATTAGCTTTTATACCAATTGGAAGTTTCAGGAAAAAAAAAGGATAAATTTATTGTGTTGATAGTCTAAGATCATTAAATGAGACGTCTAAGCTCCTTCTGTGCTTCTAGACTGTCTGTGTTCCTCAATAATTTACAAAGACACAATTTTGAGCTATCTTCTGCTATCAGTAGATTTTGTTTAAACTACTTTATTTTACTCTTACATTTCAAGTTCAGGAAAAATCTCATTTTTCATTAAAAATATATTGAACTTACTTGGATAGAAAAGCAGAAAATTTGCACAGAGGAAATGTACCTATTTGGGAGCCTAAAAATTTTCAATTAAGAGGTTGATAAATTGTTGCACATACTATGTGTCACGTGCATGTTATTTACTAAAGTAGATTGAATCATCCTAAGAGGCTATTTGCATTTGAATTCAGCTCAATGCTTCATTTTACCACAAGGTTAATTAAAGAGGCTTGTCTAAAACAAGAAATTATGTAAGACAAGTGTTCTTAAAAGTTTGAAAGACTTGATTAGTCTTTCTGTTTCGTCATTATTTTTATACATTTGTTCTAGTCTTCAAAGGGTTTCAAACGGATACTAAAAATACGATGAAAAACAGGAAAAATGTCAGAGAATCTCAAACAATGCAAATGAGTGCATTTTACAGAATTTGAAGGGACTCAAAAATGTTTACCAAAACTATGAAAGTGGCCTATGTTTTTTCACATTGGAGTTTAAACTAGCAGTATTTATAGTTTATCAGTGAAAAAGAGTTCATATATTACTATTATTATGTTCCACCTTATCCGTACAACTTTAAGAAAAAGGAGAGGAAACACAGTGAGTGAACAGCAATGTGTTGAGCCAAACGAGAAGCACAGGATGCCAATCACTTGCACATGGATGAAGGTGTCCATCAAGTTTGCTAGAAGTGTTTTCCATCAGAGGAAAAATATCAAAGCCTTGTAATGATTGTAAATTGCATGGATTTCCCATTCTCATGAGCTAGCTCTGGTTTGGATATTAAACTCAGAGCCCATACAAAGGTTTTTTTATATAAATATAAATCTTTCTACCGGTCGTGCATGAAACATACCTATCAACATAAGGTATTGAAATCATCCATCAACAACCTTATAGTAATCAAAAAGGTTTCACCACTTTCTTCTCTTGGCTAGCTTTCCTAAAGGCCAAATAGAACTCAGCTGGGTATTCATATCTCAGAGAAATTGTGGGTCATTAAACATGTCTCCATACATAAGGATTTGTATGAGAAAATATTGATATTTGCACTGGCAGGAATAGCAGTGATTAAAGTGTTTTGCTTTCATTCCTAATAATTCCTTTACCAAGAAAGGACAGATTTTTAGAAACAGAGAATTGTCTCTCAAAATCGCTGTGTTATTGTTGTTCTTTGTTTCATAAATTTACTGTTTCTCAATTGTGTAACAATGAAGAGAAATATTACCTTGATAGCACATCTCTCTGTCTGATAAAAGAATCCATTTTGATGTGTGCTAAAAGAAATGTGAGAGAGAAAATGTATGGAGGTGAGCAGTCATGTGCTTGTAAAACAAATGATTTCTTATGAAATAAAATTGAGGAAGTGAGGAAGTTAAATACAAACTGCAAAGTTTTAAATTTAATCTCAATAATAAAAAGATTTATTCATTCTCTCCTAGTATTTCACTCTTTCTGTACTTCAGAACTGAAAGGTCAACACATTGGTCACTATGTCACAGACTTTTCTACATAATAATTTGCCACACCAGTAACTAAAAATATAGTAGATCTAAATATTTGAAGACAGTCACAATTATCGTGTTCCTGTGATTGCTCATGTTTGACCAAGCTAATTATTCCTTGCTTCTTTCCAGATTTACAATAATTGACAAAGTGTGATTTTAAAAGGATAGCAGCCAGAAGGGCAGAAGAAACAGCTCAGAGAATGCTAATAGGGCTTATAAACTCCAGCTTTTTAAAGAGGTGTGACCTGTCATACCAGAGTATCTGACTGCTCCATCTTAAATAAGAGCAGGGGAGTAGGGCCAGTAGTCTGATTTTGTAATTTGACTTGAAACTGATGACACTGCTTCAATCCACAGAATAACAAAACTTAAACGGCAGAGAGTGTATTATTTATGATTCGCTGTGAGGAGTAAGTGTTGCCCCACATTTCAATATTTCACTGGCAATGTATATCTTTAAGCAGAACTAGACCTATAAGTTTAAAAAGTAGACTCATTTTAAATTGAATATATTTGTTTATGTTCAGTAGGCACTTGATTTTAAAGAACAACCAAATGATACCATTTTGTATAAACCCTGGGAAAAATCTGAGGATGGCACAGCCAAATCATGCAGAAAGTGACACAGAAAAAAAATTGCTAGAAGCTTTGGTGGGAAGACTAGTTAATAGCTTACTTCTTCCTGTAAAATAAATGTAAAATTAATACAATTCCAAATTTCTTATTAGATCAGCTACAGCCTACTGCAGTATCTTGAATTTTTAATATCAGATTATCACATTAATGGGGCAAAGTGTTTGCAGTCAAACCTTAATCAAGGAATATTTTTTTTTCAAAAAGTAAGTGCATAAATTTAAAATTCTTCAAAGATATTACTCTTTGCTTAGACACCCAAGGCAATAAAAAGAATTAACACTGAGAAGCACATTCTTTAAAACATGACGTTTGTTTTGTTCTTTAAACATACAGAGATACTGCTGAAAGCCACAGCAACATAATTCTGCTAACCTACATTCTCTCTTACATGGCAATACTGAGTAAATGACTGGTGTGACATGGTAAAGAAGGAAATTTTTAGAATTTGATATTTTAATATTGTCATTAATACAAGTCTCATAGCAATTAAGCTACTGCCACTACCTAAGCAAAGCATGCTCTTGGAAACAAATCCATAATATAAGTCAAAACATAATATGGATCCAGCCATGACTGAGATTTAAATTTACAAATATGATCCATCTAAATGAAGTAATTTCCACTAGGAAAATCCTGACCAATTCCAGGTCAAGGTTAAGGGAGACAGAGCCAGCTCCACCTGCAACTTGATACACTTTAAATTCACTCTTTGAATATCCTCAAAGGCTGTTGGCCATTCCGGGAGAAAGCACTGAAATTGATGATTTTTGTTCAAATATTCAAAAGGCACTAGACCAGAGAAAGGAATTGAGAACAGCAGTAAGCATGACTTCAAACGTTAATTATTAAGCAGGTGGGATCAAAAGAATCATTATTGTCAAGCACTGTTCAAAGAACTGGTAATGTTCTCCATACAGTGACTTCATCTGAGAACTATGCTCAAATTTCCTATTGAGGATCTACTTTTTGTCATGCTTTGACCACCCCATTTCATCTAGCAGTGAGCCAGAGAAAAGGAAGTGAAGGATGTGCTCTGAAGACCCAGCAATTAACTAGCAAAAGCCCAATGGAAGTACAGCCTTTGTGCACATTACAGAGTGATATTCTTGTGATTAGTTGGTTGCTAATATGCTCATTTAAATTCCTACAATTCCAATATTTTTTCTGTCAACATGTCACATAAAAACTTTTGCTTTACTTGCCTCTTTATCTAACAATTTTTGTAGTATTTCTGATTCTACAGGGTACGCCTGAGATAAGAATCTACTGTTGCCAACATCTAATTTGTATTGACTGCACTTTGTAGAAAGGTTATGAAATTTTATGGTACTAAAACATTTAGTTAAGCACCAGCATCAGCCTCCAAGCACTGTCTTACCGGTAATATGAATTACTTTCTTCTGACATATCAGTGATTTTATTCCATTTTCTTGGATATCATTAACACATTTAAGTGCTATATCTAATAATGAAATCCTAAAATTGTGGGTTTCACTATGCCACTGGAAGTACTGATCAATCAGGATCTCTAGGCAGAGATGAAGCTAATTTACTTTAATATCTTCGAAAATGGTCTGTCTATACAAGATGGATAAGCTATTTAACAGCTTAAATACCCCCTCTATTGGATTACTGTATTTTATCTGTTTTGTACGGAAGATGCAATGCAGTAGTGTCTGAAAAACCATGTATGGTATTTTGTGATATTTTAATACCTTTGAGGTACTCATCTAACAGAAATTCCAATTCTGATCTAATTAGTTATGGGAATAAGCTAAATGTGGGAATGATTTTCCATTTTTAATACACTGAGCTCAGTGGAACAGTGACAGTAAGGGTAATGGGGTGAAACTGCTTATATTGCTGCTTTCAGAGGATTCTTCCAATATGACCTTTTTCAGCTAGACCATGCAAGTCTTGTTGATAGCATTATATTACGGTGACTTTATTTATTGCAGAATCAAGAAACAACAAATGCTTATATTTTTTTAATAATTTTTTCCTTACAAAGAAAAAATGTTTGCTATGAATTAATATCACATTGAGACTATTCATCATATAACTGCTACAAAATATGTGGCTTGTTCCAGGCAGGGTTGATCTTGTACTGACATTGGTTCTGTTATTTGTTGGAAAAACCTTTCAGGAGTCTTGATCTTGCACACAGTGCTGGAAGACCTCTCTTCTACTAAGTCCTCACTGTCAGCAGATCCTTCCAGGGTTGCATAGACAATTTACTCTCTCTGGGATTTGAACAGAATGACAAAAGCTATTCTTTTTTAAGCAGAGGTAGTATAAATCAGTCCCCAAACCAGGACAATTTAAGCTAGCTTTATAATTCTTGGAATGAAAGTTACATGAAAGAATTGTTGCAATCTTATGTGCTTAGATTCAATGCAAAAGTTTGAAAATGCTGGATAAGCATCTCTTGGCAGTATTGATGTTGATTTATAATAGCACCTGGAACACTGGTAATGATCCAAAAGACAGACATAAAAAAAAACCTCTGTGATCGCATTTTGAAAGAGAGAGACAGAAAAGAGGAATGTTCTGACAGGAGCATAATCAGCTTGAGAAATGAAAATGCAAAGTCTTGCACCTGGGGAGGAGCAACCTGATGCACTAATACATACCGGGGCCATCCAGCTGGATGAATCTTTGCAGAAAAGAATCTGGGGTCCATGGTGAACACCTAGTTGAACATGTCTGACCAGGAAATTTTTTGAGTCCCCATCCTTGGAGATATTTAAAAGACGTGTGGTTGTGGCACTTAGGGACACAGTTTAGTGGTGTTCTTGGCAGTGCTGTGTTAATGGTTGAGCCCAGAGACCCTAAGGGTCTTTTCCAACCCAAATAAATCAATGAGCCCACGATGTGCACTCGTCATGAAGAGTCCTGATGATATTCTGGGCTACATTAGGCAAAGCATTACCAGCAGTTAAAAGGAGGTGATCCCCTTTATTCAGCACTGGTGAGGCCATGTCTGATGTACTGGGTCAAGTTCTGGGTCCCCAGTGAGTGTGACAGTGAGGACAGACTGAGATGTCTGTGACTGCCCAGTCTTGACAACAGGCAGCTCAGAGGAGATCTTAGTGTCATGTATACATGCCTCATGGGAGGGAATGAAGAAGATGGAACCAGGCTCTTTTCAGTGGTGCCCAGTGGCAGGAACAGAGATAACAGGCAAAAACTGAAATACAGGAGGTTCCCCCTGAGGATCAGAATACATATTTTCACTCTGTGGGTGAGTAAATGCTGGCACAGGTTGATTAGAGAGGTTGTGGAGGGTCTGTCCTTAAAAAAATTCTAAAGCCATCTGGACACTGGTCCTGGTTAACTCGCTAGATCTAAGTGGCCCTACCTGAGAATAAAGGTGGTACTAGATAACCTCCAGAGAACCCTGTGAGCATCAGTAGTTCTGTATTTCTGAAACTGATCAGATTTTAGTAGTTCTGCCAGCTCAACATTCATCTTAGGGGGAAAAAAAAGGGAATAGCATTACAAGTCTCAGTTAAAAACTAAAAACTGAAGAAACTAAATATAAATGAAAGACATTGTGATAGCCTGTGTTTTAGCTTTTCATTTCATATTGCAATGTCCAGTCCTTAAAGATGAGTGTGTCCAGATCATGAGGATTTTCATGGAATGAGATAGTGGATGGATTTTTCTCCTCAAATCATCTGGCTCTTCTAACAGGAAGACTTAAATATAGGACAGAAAAAGCAGAATAATTATGGAAGCTAAAGTTGTTTACCACTTTTAGCAATGATCAGAAAATAAATTACTGATACAGTTTACAGATAACACAAACTGAGAGAATGGTAAATAAAAGACAGAACGAATTAGCAAGACAAAATATTCTGAGTTTCAATATAGCTGAATAAAAAGTCAAAGTTATTTAAAGGAAGAAGGTTTGCAATGGATACCTGGCAGTAAGCATTGTCTCTGAGAAAGCCTTGCTGGGTGTAGTAAACTTTCATAAACCTCATTGTGACTTGGAAAAAGTCTATACGTCATTGTTGTGTAATGATGTTCAATGAGATGTACAAAGATAAAGATAGACTAACTGAATTAGGCTGAACCCTACTGAATGACATTCCTACAAGTTGTCAAGAGCACCAATGGTAAATTAAAAACCTAGAGTCAAACGGAAGAAAACTAAAAATAGCCAAATGAGTGAAAAAGTTAGTGATGAATTTTCTCATATTACATTATTTGGGTTGTTAAGGGAGACTTCACAGTGGGGTTGTGTTTTCTGCAAACAGCATAGATTGACATCAGTTCCAGACAACATTGACTTAGTTGACAGAAACCTGTCAACTCTTTCACAGTTGCTAAGCCAACTACCTGAAATCTAGGCTACCACAGGCAGAGCTAGAAATAAAGACAAAGATCTAAAACCAAGTGTATACTATGTTGCCTTCCCCCTACTTCACACGTGGAGGGAGACTTGGCTCTTGCTGTCACTCCATTCTTCTCAGGTCCTTCTACTTCCTCTCCTTATTTCTCATGGTTTTCTTAGTCTTACTCTTTTTGCACCCTACTATGAAAATCCTACTTCAGATGGTAAAGGACTTGATTCCTTACATTATTATTTTGCTTAGGAATACAGAAAAAGAGAATATCTTGTAAAGCGTCTTTACACAAATCTGTCAGAATTCAGAAGACATTTGTTTCCAGAACTAAAGTTGTAGGCGAAGGTGTAAAGGTGAAGGTGTGTAGAANTAAGCCAATGTCTGCGTCAGCTCAGGGTCTCATCTCTGAGCAGTCAGCCCCTATCCCGTCCTCGCTTTCG
>VZRM01002768.1:1549516-1563880 GCA_013397955.1 Grantiella picta | reverse complement strand
TCCCCCTCTCCTTTCCCTACAACCCTCTTCTCTTACCCCAAATAAACCTCCCTGGCAGAACAGAGGGTCCAGTTCGTTCCTTTGTCTTACTTTATTTTCTGCTGAATTTCTGTGGCTCAGAGGCTCAGGCCACACTGAGAGCACCCCGGGGGCCCCTCGCCCCGAACCCGGTGGAGATATGCGCCCCAGGGACCCCATTCCGGGGGGTTGCCGGTTCCTGCCGCCCTCCCAGAGCCTGCTACATCAAAGGTGTACAACTGAAGTTGCAGGTGGAGCCCTTTGTATATTTAATTTAGCGTTCATGGTTTTCTGCTTTTATGTGCATGTTTATTTCATGATAACAAAGACAAGATCAGAGTTTTAAGATGACCATGAAAATAATACCCAGCTTATTTTTAAGTGACTTTCTCGTTATGCAGGAAGAGTAATTATAGCTACTCTAATACCATCAAAAGGCTGCAAAACCCTTTTCTTCCTTGAAAAGTAATAATAAGGAGTCTTATAAATAAATCTTTACTTAATATATCATGTTTTGATATTATTATAAACTTTTATTTATCTGCATCTCTACTAAAGAGGACTCTAAAAAAAAATTACCAGTTGCTATGCAACTAAGCAAATTGAGTTCTGTGCATTTGAAACACCAAATGTTACTTTAACCATTTAATAAAAATGCTATACAACAATTTAATATTGTACATGAACTGGTTAAACTGATAATGTTATTCTTCTAGGCCAATTTATTTTATCAGGATTACTACAGCACCTCCAAGTGCAATGATTATCCCAAAGGAATAAAGCAATACTCTGATTTATAAACATGGAAATCTCAAATGGCAGTAGCTGGAGTTCCTTACATCTGAAATTGGCACTGCAGCCAATGTTGAGCACAGTCATGGTTTCACAGCAAAAGACAAATGTGAATACGTGGTAGCTAGATAAGAGCTGAAGAAATCAGAATGATTACATCTCTGGGAAATATTTAAAGAAATATATATTCCAGTGTTTTATAAAGGGAAGAAGAATAATTTTCTTAATCATAGTCCTTACATACATGCAAAGAGAAAGAATCTTTTGATTAGTAAGAGCATTGCACGAGCCTGTGGCTAAAAAGTGAGAGTGGAAAAGTGCACGCAAGAATAAACTTGCTCTATTGTAGCAGGTACGATATTTGACCATTAAACATACATTCTTTTTCAAAAGTGATGCTAGTTCCTCTTTTCTATAGTGTTTAAATTTTTATAGAAATACAAGTATGCTCCTGTCTTAGACATGAAATCAACTACATTGTCACAGCAGCCCATACTGGTTTTCCAACCTGTGATCTGAGCACTGGCCAGTGTGGAACACATATGAGACAAGACTCAGAATCCAAAGCAGTTACAATTTTATGTTTAATTTTGTCCCATAGTCCTTTGTGGCAAATAGGTAAATTACTCTCTAGCTTCAGCTTCATAACATAACACTTGCTGGATGTATTTGGACTAGGGTAGAAACCAGGTAAATTACATCACACAATCTTTCTGTGCCCTCCACAAAAGACTTTGTAATGTTCCCAGAAAATTTGACTCAATTTTCTCCAAAATATCACCTAAATTACTTATGCTGCAGTATGAGTTCTGTCTTTTTTTGGTCTCTCTCTCTTTTTTTTTTTTTCTTTTTACCTAATCTTCCCTTCTATACCTTCTAGAGTCTAACTTCATGAAGAACCGATGAAGATTAGTGCTTTTAGTTAAGAAAATCTATCTTTTATATATAACTCTAACTTCGTGGCATTTCCTTTGGCACGGTACAGCTATTTCACCTCAACTGCATGCACTACAAAATTAAAAGATCCATTACAGATAATTTTCAAATCTCCGTGAAACCGCATAAACATATTTGTATGATATTCATCGTATATTTTTTTTTAGGAGGTAGCAGTCTCATTTGCATAATTCAACACATACATGCACCACTAATGTAATATTCCTGTTGTGTATAAATTTCTCCATAAAAAGAAACATTTTCTAAAACCTTATTGCATACAAACATTCATTTCAGCTCATGTTTTGGGACATGCATAATACCATGTGCATGATCTGAAGAACAGGCAAGATGGGGCTAGAAGGGTAGAAACACCACATCAGAGATACACAGAACTAACTCGAAGGAGTAAGCATAAAACATTTTATGTAATGTTTGCATGTAATCTTTACCTTAGCATCTAGACCTCAAATTCCACAGAACTAACTTAGGTCTGATATATGAGTGAGCCAGGGTTGCTGACTCAGCAGCTGCCAGTCTCCTCCAGCCAGATGATTATTCTTTAGACAAAACTTAATTTGCCTCCCTGTAAAGGTCCTGCATCCTCTCTAGGGCTACAGAGTGTTGATCTTGACATGTAGTTATCTTCTTGTCTTTCTGAACAAAATGCCTTATTCAAATGCATCAGCAGTTCTCAACTTGCATGTGTGAGCTGAATATGTGGTAGGAACTCATAAAATGTCTGTGAATCAGGTTTGTAGGTCAATGGGAGTCTCCTTCTCTAGCACATCTGTATCAAAAGTAGCTGTACTTTCTACACAAGTGTCTATGAAAATGTTTAATTAAGGTAAGTTTAGGGTACATCCCTACTTTTTAGTGATTCAGTCATCCTTCTTGAGTGGCTACACAGCTTTTAGGCAGCTGTTAACTGATGGCGTTCAGCTAACTGGTGTACCAGAAAATAAATCTGGCAGAAAGAAAGCTGGATCTTATGCAGGAAGAGTCCAGGAACTCATAGCAAGTATAGGGGAAGAGACAGAATAGACCAGGACTACTCTCTTTCAAGACAATTTTGCGTTATGTTTTCCTAGTCTTTGCATCAAGATACAACAATACTCAGAGGAATGATATTTTCCAAGGCTAAGAGAAATTTTTATTTCAATTCCCAAGCTTGATTTAGCACAAGCTGACTAGATTTGTGTAGGAGGTTTATGATGTTGTTGTTTGTCATATTATTATTCATGTTCTGCCCACTGAGAGTCAACAGTGTTGCTCCTGTTCTTTGTTTAGGACTGGGGAAGGTGCTATAGCTGGCACAGGAATAGGCTTTGCTTTTGTTACAGTTTATTACACTTACTTTGCAAGGTCAGTTCGGGTAGATGTGGAAGGCCTGAAGCTGAGGCTCCAACTTTGTAGCAAATATGTAAATATATAAACTAGATCTCTACGTCACAGCTGGAGAATATGTTTAACATTGAACTTACTGCCAGCACTTCATGAATAACAGTGAATTTGCCTAAACATATAATTTTGTGTTATTATTAATACAGTTTACTTCCTGCAGAGTGTTAACGTAATATAAGTAGCCATAGGCTATTTTCTTAGCTATTAAATAAAACACCTTAAAGAATTAAAACAATACCATTCTATTTTACTTAAAAATTTTAGGCAAACATTTTGGGTATTAATAGAAAATGTCCTCCCCTTATCTTATCTGCACAGATAAATAGCCTTATATATATTTTGGGCCCCTTGGAATTTGTAGTGTACTGTAGAGAACATGTATATTCGGTTGGTTAGGCACAGCTATAAGTAACTCAGCAATGATTAACACTGGAAAGAAAATTTTTAAAAATACACTTAATTGAATCCAGTTGAATCCAAATGAAACAGAACTAAAAGGGGTAGCCTGACATAGTACAGGCTGCACAAGGGAAAAAAAATAAAGAGAAATATTGTTCAGCTTTTTTGTAGTAGATAATACAGCTTAATATCTATCTTTTCCTGTCTGTCTAATCTTGTTGATTTCCCTACTGAAAATTCAGATGCAAATAATGATATTTAGGTAGAGAAGCTTTTAGCACACTGTTGACAAATCCATTCAAAGATGCTCCTCTTCACAGCTATATTTCAAGTGCAAATAGGTGTATTTTTCACTGATTCTTGTCCTGTCTCCTGTGAATATTTACTGAGCATCAAAGGAAAATAGCGATTTTTCCTGAAGCTGTGGTATCAAAGGACATGAACTCTCTAAAATGTTGTGTTCAGGATGTCATTGCAGCTTCTGCAAACATTGCAATGAATCCTTCTCCTGCATCTGCAGATTTATGCCTTAATCCATTGCTGATTTAGTAATAATAATGAGACACAGTGATGTGGCTGCAAATATAAAGCTAGCATAACTTCCAGCTTGTTTTTCAGCTGACTTAGGGCATTTTTTAAGCAGCTAATTCTCAGAGTGAAAATGGAGATCAGCAGTGACCTGGACACAGGAGTTGAGTGCACACTAAAATAAGTTTCCCAACAATACTAACTCAGGAGGAGTCATTGATTCCCTCAAGGATAGAGAGACTGCACAGACAGATCTTGATAGAGTATGGAGCTGTCACCAACCATATGAAATTTAACAAGGACAAATGCTGGATTCTGCATCTGCACTGGTGTAACCCTGCATGTACATATGGACTGGAAGACAAGGCTAAAGTGCAGCGCTGAAGAAAGGGATGTGGAGGTTTGGATTGATTGTTAGCTCAGCATGAGTCAACTGTTTGTGTTGGTAGCCAAAAGGGCCAACAAACCACAGCCTGGAGTGCATGAGGCACAGTATAGCTGACTGTGCAGGAGATGGGATTGTCCCACTGTGCTTGGGACTCAAGCTGCCTCAGTTTGAGTGATATGTGCAGTTTTGGGTTTCCCAGCATAAGAATGACACTCATTAGAATATGTCCAAGAGAAGGCAATAAAGATGGTGAACAGAGGACATGAATTACAAAGAAAAACTAAGGGTTTGTTCAGCCTAGAGGAGACTGAGGGGTGCCGTCATTGCTGTTCACATCTTCCTAACTAAGGGGAGCAGAGAGAGAGGTCCTGATCTCTTCTCTCTGCTGTTTGGTGACAGGGACACAAGAGAATGGCTTAAAGTTGCATCAGAAGTTTAGATGAGCTATTTGGAAAAATTCTTTCTTGGAAGGTGGTTGGGCATGGAGCAAGTTTGCCATGGAAGAAGTCAGAACCCCAAGTCTTCCAGTATTCAAATAGCACTCACACAGTGCTCTTAGATACATGGTTTAATTTACAGGTTGCCCTGTGTGGAGACAGGATTTGGATTCCTGTTTGCACACCAAAAGCTCTTTATCTTTTAAACTAAGGTAAGTCATCCTACTTAAATCTTGATTAGTTTATTTAGTTTAATTTAGCACAGGCAAGTTCTTGTCCTATTTACATGAGTGAAAAACAGACTAACATGCTTTTCATATTCTGGTTTTGTGCTCACACAACATCCTTGCCCTTGAAAACCTTTAACTACTTTTCTCATTGTATGCAAAGGTCTTAGCTAAGCTAGTTATGAGGCTTTTGCAGTAGAAGGATTTCTTGGTTATAGTAAGACAAGTCCCAAACACAGAAATTTTTGAGGATCTCTGCTGCGTGGCTATAAGAAGAGTTCAGTGCTACTCAGCAGAGTAAACAGTAGTATTTAGAATACATGTGCTGTGCTGAAACAGTTGTTTATACAAGCCATGCTCCTTTGTAATGTTTTTCTTTTCCTTGGAGAGCACAACACATTGTAATGACACACAGTATGGATAATTTTCTACTTCCTTTTCTGTGCTGAACCTTATGCAGAATGCTGATATAGTCCTTCCTCTCCCATAGTGATCAGTAGTTGCTCCACAATTAGCCAATGTTGGCAGTGCACTGAGGAAAATCTTTGCTAGACTCCCTGTGAGGGGAAGTTTCTTAGGACTTTCAAAGTTTTTCCACATCTTGATAGGTCTAATTACTGTGTTAAGCCATATAATTACTGTGGTAGTCACATAGGCATAGTCTGTGTCGTCTAGCCATACCCAAAGCAACCCCAGTCACTTGTTCTGTAAAGTCCAGTGCCCACACCACAGCCTGGTCCTAAATGATTTGCTCGTGGCCACATTGAAAATTTGCAATAGTGTGCAGTACAGAATCAAGCAAGACTGACAGGATGACACACTTCCTACCCCTCAGTTCAGTACCCTTTTATACCAATTACATTACCAATATAGTAAGAAAAAATTCCAAATTTTACAGGTTTTGTGATTCTATATATCAAGAAATAACTTTCCTTCTCTGATTCAAAGTCTTCTGATAAATCATCATACTTCAGAGAATCTGGTCTATGCCCTGAAAAC
Organism: Grantiella picta; assembly: GCA_013397955.1. Lineage (NCBI taxonomy): Eukaryota > Metazoa > Chordata > Aves > Passeriformes > Meliphagidae > Grantiella > Grantiella picta. The sequence continues at coordinate 1,557,752 of VZRM01002768.1, read as the reverse complement.
AGTTTTACTGTTGGAAGCAAAATTAGCAAACCTGTTGCTGTTTTACAGGTGAGAATATAGGCTTTTCTTACCTTTGGTGGATTAGGAATATTTGCGGCAAGGGGAAGCAAGACGACCACCGACCCAATATGGGTGATAAGCAAGCTTCAGTTTATTTAACCGCAAGCGTGGTTTATATATTGTTACAAATGCTAAGGCATACTAAGCACCATTTCATCGGCTGAGTACAAAAGATACAATTCGCATTCCACTCTTGCTATTTCAAGAAACCTCCTCATTCCTTTCAAACACCAGTCCCCCATGGTACTTTCCCCGAGACTTTCCCCAAGAGCCTCAAGGTCTGTCCTTGGGCTCTTGCCCTATCAGCCTGGCTTACTCTTGCCCTGTCAGCCTGACTTACTTTTTTCTTGCTACTGTGGCCTAAATGGCCTACTTAGACTGCCCCTGGTTCTGCTCGCACAAAATCTAAGACCTCCAGGGTCTCATGGCCGTGATCTTGCAGCCATTCTGTGACAAACATTCAATGACGCAAGTAGTTTTTTTACAAATAAGGATTAGATTACATGTCTTTTAAAAATATATTTATGAAAGAAGAGCATAGAGATATTAGACAGTTAAATGAATCATTCAACTTATTTATTTCCATTTTCTTCATTTAATAATAACAAAAATCTGAACAGTGTGACTTTCAACTAACGTTTACTGTATTTCATATTAATCTCATTCTGAGTGACTGTATAGTGATGCCCTGACCTGAAGTAATAACTGGTCATATGTTCTAATGGAGACATTTTGTCCAGTGTTAACAAAAAAAACCAGTGTGAACTTCACCATTTACCATACTGAGAACAAGGCTATACCTACATAACCTGTTTTATACCTTTGGTACATCACTGACTTGTTTGTTTGCATTGCCTTTTACTGTTGTTTTTAAATTCTTTAAAGAGCGTATTCACTTCTGCTTTACAAAGAACATTTGCCAGAGTATTTACTGATCATTGAACTATAATACTATGATTACAAACCTGATTCCATATAATTTCATGTCACTTGAAAAGATTAATGTGACTGAGTAATGTCTTTGCAGCTTACAGTCATGCAGATGATCTGCAAGTTCTCCTTCACTTGTGACCTCATTCTTCAAATTCATCAATTTCCTAGACTTAATACTAAAAGTCTAGTCATAAAGTGCTCTGAAAGAATTTTCCTCTGGAGCTATTCTGAGATTTTTCCAATTAAGTTAAAAAATGACTGACGCTATAAAGGTCACATATTCCATCTCCTTTTCTGTAACGCCACAATGTCAGAGAAAGGTTTGCAATAGTCACATAGGATCTTTTTTGTTCTAGTATTTTTTTTTAAGTTTCCTTTAATAATGATGTAAGAAGACTACACTGTTTTAAAGAAGTGACAATAGGGGGGAAAAAAGCAGCAAAAAAAGCAATATAAAAAAGTCTTTTTTCATGGCAGACACTTACATTACTGATATTAGCTTAGCTTCCCAAGCAATTACACTCTGTAACTGTAATGCATGTTTGGCCCCAGTACTTTTTGAACTGATTTAAGATATTAAAACAGATGTCTTCCTAAAGATGTTGTAGAGGTAAGTTGCGCAGAAAACTCTCATCCCATGAAAGCCTGTCTCAGTCATATCAGACATCAGAGAGATCAATAACAGGAGACTTGCACAGTCAGCAAGGTTTCACTAATGTTGTCATGCCTATAATTAATGGTTTAAGTGTGTTACTTTGCCTAAAATCTCTGAAAAATATAGAAAGAAAATCAGTAGGATATTCTTTAGAAAACAAACATTGGTTCCTCCCTGTAAAGTAAAGAACAAGGAGGTATGTGGTTTGTAATTAAAATGTGTCTTTGTTACAAAATGTAATGGTATATGCACATTTCAGTATGGTTTGGTTTTCAGATTTACAGCTAATTTGTGTCAAGGCCTTCACATAAATTAGGCTTCATAAGATAGTCAAGGCATTAAATAACAAAGAAAGAATTTCTTGGATTTATTTTTAGCTTTAAAAAAGGGCCTTTGAAAACTCTGGAGTATTTCTGCCGTTGTTGCTTAAGTACTTATTTCAGGCAATCTATGCCATATTTCACCTTTGTTTTGCTTTTTCTTTCAATAAGATATTTTTATTGTAGCCACATTTTTTCTCCATATCCAGTCATCCTCACCTTGCCTGGCTATTCTTCTTTGGCGGGAAACAACACAAAATATCAGATAATAACTCTATTGCTAGTGACCTTCATTAATTCTTCTCACAGATGTTAAAGATGAAATCTCATTTTTTGTTTGCCAGTGGCCCCAATTAATATACGTTGAACAAGGTTTTAGACCTGCTTCAAAGGGAAGACAAGAAGAAAATGTAGTGGAAGTATTTCTAGAGATCTACTAGTTCCTATCTTGTGTCCTTGGCAGATTTACTGAGACATGATCACTAGATTAAGCTCTCTCAGTTGTGAAATCAAAATGTGGCTTCCTTGAGATGTGTCAAAGGTCTGCTACCAAAGCAGTCTCACTGGGATAATGGGATGCATTTTGTAGGGCTGGTATAAGCTTCAATGGAAATCTGGCTGGTGGAAAACCAAGGAAGCATGGAATGGTGTCTGTGCATAACTCTGCCTTACACTGTTAGTGTGACCCTGGGAGCAGTTAAGGGTTCAGTTAGATTTAAAGAAATTATAGCCAATATTTGACAGGCTGACACAGCACTCAGAACAATAATAAAACACCTGGAAACTGAGTTCTTTTCCCATCATTTTTAAATAAATATTGCAACGATGAAGTGTTAGGATATTTATAGGAATATATTCTATCAAAAACAGCAGAAGGAAAGATTCTGTAATCCACTGGAGAGGCTCGTGTTCCTGCACTCTCATATCACTAAATGCAATGTGCCACACATTTCAGAAATAAACAAACTCATAAGAAATGAAAAAGAAAATTGGAAAAGCCTCTACTGAAAGAAAGAGCAAAGTACAGTAACTCCTCAGAGAATCAGTAAAGCATATTCCTTCACTGATGGCTCAAATTCTTCTCTGGATGCTACATGGTTATAAGAATTCCAAGATTCAGATAAGCACAAGAGGCCCATGCAACACCATAAAGATGAAGAAAATCTAGAGAAAAGGAGAAATTCATAAAAAGTCTCTACTTATTTGAAAATACAAATAGAAGACTGAAGTGTATTGTATTGGACACTTTCAAAAAGAAAGATGTACCTGTCGATTTTTTTTCAATGTGCTGAGGAAAGAGAAAATTGAACTTAAATGAAATAATTTCTTACAGGTAAAAATAAAACAACTCCGATAAAACATCTGAACTGTTTGTGCCTGCAGTACCACAAAACTAGAAAGGCTATTTCAGTGATCACTTCCAAGACCTTGCTGGTTGTGAGAGGCAGAAAGCTAATCAGTCCAGGTTGCCCAGATCTTGCCCTCGCTTCACAAATTGCAGGCAGCATCAGAAAACCTGTCTCAAGTCTTATTGTGGAAAAAGATAACTGCTTGTTTTCAGATTTAACTATCAAAATGTTGTGGTTACTGTATCACAAGTCCACCAAAGCATCTGTCACTATATTAAAGCACATCCAGAACAACTGCATCAATTTTCCAGAGAAATAGTACATTCTGAAGTCAGTGAGGGGAAGACTGAGGTTGAGAATTACATTGTATTGCCACTTCTTTACGAAATGAACCAGGAGAGAAACTGATGTTTTTCCTCAGACTTTTAAAATTGCTTTAGTGAGAACATTTCTGATATCTCCATATGCTTCTCAGCAGTAGTACAGGTAACTATTTATTTGATTAAACAATAATTTCAGCTTATTATGCTTTTAATCATCGGATCATTTAATACAGATCATCTAATTTCTTATGAAGTTATTTTGATGTTATTTTTCTCAACATGTGTTGACAGAAGGTGTTATCCATCAGCCTGTCAATAGGATATGACAGAGTAATTTCTGCCTGTCTTTAGTGAGCTGAACGGGTCCTGACATGCTGGAAAGCAGTGTTTCCACTTAACACTCTGATTGAATTTAATATTAATAGCATTAGCATTCTGGTTATGCAAGGAAATATAATGACACAGGTTATTAAACTTCATGCTGGAGGGAGAAAGTTAATTGTCTGTAGAAGTCAGGAAAGAAGTTCCCTTTACTACAGTCTATCATCTCACAATAGGTTGTTGTATTACCCAAGAGTTCACTTTCATTTAGAGTACCAGCTTCAACCTCTCTCTCAAGGGAGAATACCAGCTGAGTCGATGTTCTCCCCTCAACAGGAATTATATTTTTGCACATGATCACTTGCTCCCTATCAGTTACTTTTAATATTAGACAACCTCCTATTGATGTTATGAATTTTTGACCTACTTGTTTACATGGGAAACACGTCTCCTATGATCTCTTCATTTTGGGAGTAAATGCTGTTTAATTTAATGTCCTACACTCCCAAAATCATGTGCTGAGAAATGACAAAGTGCCCTTAGTAAAGCAGAAGTATAAAATATTATGCAAAGTATTTGAAAGCACTTTTTCATTGCATATTGTGCCATTTATAGTGTTTAATTTCTGATGGCACAAAGCATTGCTCCATAAATACTAATCACAAATTCAAACATGCAAAGCTATTCAACCTATATTAAAAAACATATAACAGTCAATTCATTTTCCTTTTACATGTAGAGACTGCTGCTAACAAAACTATGTGTTTTGATGGGGAAATGAAGTGACACAAAGGGCTATGTTTATAAAGAAACCTGTAGAAACATCTACGTACCTCACAAGAGTACTTGAAATCCAAACATTCTCAAAACCACCTGACATTCCTTTGTGAAATAATTTCTGTTCAGTTTAATGTAACAGCAATACTCCTTGATGTTACTTGTAAACTGGTTTACATAACAGATGTTTGTGCGTACCACAGAGATATAAGGCACCAGTTGTATCTGTGTGTCCCAAGGCTCAACTCTCTGCTAAATGCAATAGAACACGACGGACTTTGTGAGCCTGTCTGGTCCAGTGGAGCTAAAAGCAAAGCTTTTAGTAGACTTCTCCTGTCCCAGGTCCCTGAGGTTGTGTCTTCCCAGGTCCAGCTTGGAGTGAGGCTGAGCCTATACTCCTCTGTAGACACACACATATATATGCAATGCACACACACAGCCACAGCCACAGAGGCCAGCAAGGCTGAAAACCATTGGAACTTTGCTCTACACACCTTCAAAGTTCATTCCAAAGGTATTCCTGAGACATTCATGAGTACAATTAAAATTCTTTATATACATTCTTTATATTAGAGCATGTCCAGACAAGGGGCACGAAGATGATCAGAGGACTGGAGCACCTCTCCTATGAAGACAGGCTGAGAGAGCTGGGGATTGTTCAGTCTGGAGGAGAGAAGGCTAGAACTAGCTGATCTTTCAGTTCCCTTCCAAGTTTCTTTCTATATGAAAAATAATGCTCTATACAAGGCATAAAAAGTCTATGGCATACAATGCTCTATACTGCCTTTCCATATCCAACAGGAGATTTCTTTTATTTTATTGTCCCCTTTCTTCCCCAAGGACTACTTATGTAAGGAGCGCCACTGTTTTCTTTGTACCCACTCTTAAATACTGGGATACTGTGATGAGGTCTTCTCTGAGCCTTCTTTTCCCCAGGAAGAAAGGAATAACTTGTTTAGTATATCCTCATAGGCCAGGTGGTCCAGCCCTTTGATCATCTTTGTGGTCCTCCTGTGGACTCTCTCTCCAGTCTGCCCACGTATTTCTTGAATTGTGGGGACCTGAATTGGACACAGTGTTCCAGGAGTGGCCTGACAAGTACTGAGTAGAGTGGGCTGGTCATGTCTAGCTCTAGCAATGTCCCTGCAAATGCAGCCCAGGATCCAATTCAACTTTGCTGCTGCAGCAGCACAGGCCTGACTTCCTGATCAGCCGGTTGTTCCTCAGGGTCCCAGGTCCCTTTCAGCAAGGCTGCTCCCCTGCCACACACACCCAGGCCTGAACTGGGCTTCTTGGCTCTTTGCACTAATCTTTGTTAAGCTTCAAACTGCTCCTATTAGCCAACTCTTCCAGCCTGTCCAGCCTCTCCGTAAGATACCTCACTCTTTTGATTTGGTCACCTCACCACCCAGTCTGCTGTAATCAGAAAACTCCATGAAGGTGCTTTCAACCTCATCAGCCAGGTTGCTTATGAAGATGATGAACAGCGTGGGATCCAGTATTGATCCCTGGGGGACCTCACCTGTGACAGGATGCCAGCCTGAGTAAAACCCACTGATTACCACTCTCTGAGTATGACCTGTTAGCCAATTTCCAACCTATCTCACAGACCACCCATCCAATTGGTATCTCACCAGTTTGTCCATGAGATTGCTGTCAGAAACAATGTCGATTGCTTTGCTCAAGTCCAGGTAAACAACATCCACTGCTCTCCCTGTGTTGACAGAAGATATTATTTTGTTGTAGAGGATGATTACATTAGTCTGGCACGATTTATCAGCATACCAGTGTGTTTGAAAACTTCCTCTTCTTTCGTTAGCTGCCACTTGTATGTAGTGGAAAGGCACTTCATATTAGTCTCTAATTTGTTCAGGGTGTAGAAATCTCATTCTGAATATTGTTATTTTCTTCTTGAGGTGACCTCTTGAGAATAACTTTCCGACTAGGAAACACAGGCAGTGAAAGTGAGTGAGCCTGGCACCAAAAGAGATTCCTTGCTATAATCTAATTTCATAATTACTTTATTTCCAGGGCAATCAGTTCTATTTTCAGGCCTTCTTTCTCAGCTACCAACTATACTAGGGGAAAATTGGAAAGAGGATGCTACTAATTATTGCTTAATGGCTGAGTCAAAATTGTGTTGCATTTATCGGCCCTGTCTCTGCAAAGAGAATGCTGCATACACTTTCTCTGCTGACAAATCCTTCAGAATAGTGTATCCACAAATAAAATAAAGTGGAATACTTAATAATTCTCACCAGCCTCTAGGCTTTAAATTCTGGGAGAGGAAGGGATGAATTGTTTGCAAATAACTCTCAATTGCTCATTTTTTTTATTACTTTTAATTGCCCACTCCAGTCAATTAGAGTCAGCACAGGATGGTTGAATTTACACTGAGCTCAAGGATCCATGACAAACTCTTGACAAACTGTACTTGTTCTTTTCTGCTTGGTAGGCAACCGAGCAAAGACTTTAACTTAGTGAATGTGTTAACAGTGAAAATTTTCTTTAACTGAGTATTTTAAAAGTCTTTTCCATATGCAGTGATATAATTTGTTTTGTCACTGTGTTACCTTTCCATTAGTGTAAAGAATATTATAGCAGCAATAAGACTGACCAGATTTTGAACTATAGGACAATTATATTGTCAGTAGTGGAACCCTATTAGTATTAATATGTTCAGAAGGATTGCAAACTTTAGGTTGTTCTGAAATCTGATCTCTTTGCTATCTCAGGTGTACAGTCTTGAACTAGAAACTATACTTCAGAAGTATTTGCTAACTTGTTACAGAGAAGTCAGGCTTTTCAGGGGCTATAGTGTTTCTTTTCCTGTTTGTATCGAAGCCTGTTTTACCTTCTTCATATAGGAGTCCTCAAATATTCAGGCTGGATTTGCAATAACTTCAAAAGTAAGAGATAATGTTAACAAAAGAAACTGTTTCTCAGCTAAAGGTTAGTTATGCTTTCACTTACCAGTTTATAACTGGAATCAGACAACCAAGGAAAGATTTACTCTGGAAGGTAGCTCTGGAGTTGTCAAGGTTTGACTCTGACTAAATGCTAGGTACTTCGACTCTCTCTTGCTACAGAAAAAAAAACCACTTAAAAACAAAACACACTAATTTTATGAGTCACTTGAGATAGGACACTGGTTGGTAGGAGGACGCACAGAAAAAGAAAAAGGGCAAACAGGCTTTAAGCTTAAAGTTGCAAAAAAAGTGATTTCATTACTTAACAGAATTGGAGGATAAATGCAAGGCGAAAATACACTTTTCATACATTATTTTGTTCACTCCCTTCTTCTCTCTCTTACGAACTTATAGTATTCACTTCTTTTCTTCTTTCATAACTAACAAACCTAGGTAGGGGCAGAGTGTGGGGTATTTTTTTTAGTTTACAGAGCAGGTTTTTAAATTTGTTCATTACTACAATTCTTCCACAAATACTTTTTGTCTTTACTTATTTCTCTCTCAAGACAGTTTTCTTGCTCTCATTCTC
>VZRM01002768.1:1482767-1549164 GCA_013397955.1 Grantiella picta | reverse complement strand
GCAGCATGTCCATCACCTTCAGAGCCATCAGAGATTGGCTCTGCTGGACTTGATGTAAAACTTTCAGAACTTACACTCAGGACACACAGGAGCCATCTTTGTGCCACTCCCCACCCCTCAGACACCTCTCTAGGCCTACCACAACAGCTTCTGAGGGGTCCAAATTTCTCCTAGATGTTAAAAATACTTTACTGATGTTTTGGGCCAATCAAAACCACCACAGGAGTTCAAGCTACTTCTCCAAGAATGTTTAAATTCAAATCTATATCTGTTTGCTCAGGACCTCAAATAGAGGTTGAAGATCTTCAAGGATGGAGTCTGGTTAATATTTCCCAGTGTTAAAATTTTTCATTTATTTTTGACAATTTTTCCCTTATCTTTATCCAAACATACGACCAACTTGTCAAATATTTATTTGTATTGCATAATCATATCTGAAGGCTATCTGGCAATAAACAGATATGGATAAAAGAAATATTTACTGTCCCACTGATCTACAAGAGAGGAGTGAAACAGGAAAGAAAGACAACTACTTAGGGAACCAACTTCTTGATAAAGGTATTTATATTGGGAAGCAGCTGGGTGCTCTTTAATTCCTTCTTCCTTAAAGAGATACAGAATCCTATTGCCTTTTTTGGATGTGCCTAGCTAATTCTTGATTCTGACTGTGTTTGCCTTCAAAGAAGAAAATCTGATCACAAATGAAAACTGTTGGCATGAAATTAAGTCAACAGACAACCATATCCAGTTCCTTTTTCCATCATGCCTGCAGTTTGTCTTGTAGCAGCGTAGGTGATTTGACATGGTGTTGATTTTCATCATAAGTCGCCTTCTGCATTAAGCCTTCTCTTAGCCTCTTTGAGTGATACACTTGGCTTCCCAAGTAATGCTCATAAATTTGTCATTCTTAACTGTCTCCAGACTGCTAGCATATAGAAAATTTATCAATGGTTTTGATTATCTGTGGTCAGCCTGTTTTCTACTTTGGTGCCCCTTCTATCATCAGGTTAAACCACCTGAACATGGAAGCTAATATTAAGCAAAAAGTAATATGACCTTATCAAGGAAATATCATCTCAGCAACTTGAATCTAGCAGCAGCCACAATATTGATTCACTGCTGTAAGCATGTGCTTGGAGCCTCAAGGTTTATTGCTAAGTCATATGAAGTATCAAGCAGATCATAATAATGGGCAAATTCTGTTCATTTATTGCTGCATCCCAAGGGTGTGAATGCTGGCAGAACATCCCAATTTGGTCTAGTACTAATGTAGTTCAGTGAGTTTTTAACATGCTGCTCTCACAGGGAAAGTTTACATCTGCTTAATTAGAAATTGACTGAAGCCACCTTCCTCAGTAACATTTTATATGGTTTTTTCTTCCAGGACTCTTACAGATTTTAAATTTGAAGCAGTGACAGATCTCCTTGACACCATTGTAAGGAATGTGAAAAAACCTCTAGAAAATATTTGGCCACTTGAGGGATATTAGGGAGGGCTGTCAGCATCTGCAAAATGAGTATAGGAAGGTTCTGGTCCTTAATCCAACTTTGACCTTTGTACTGAAAGTAGTGCTTCTTTCATATTCTCTCCAACAATTTTATTTCCCTCAACACTCTGACCTAGAACATAACAGGATCTAAAAGACTCACCACTCCAATTTTGACCTGTGTTTCAGGAAGGGAAAGAAATGGAGCTGCATCTTCTGATGCTGCTACAAGCTGATAAAAGCCCTACAGTTCAATGTGGCCTCACCTGTTGTCTTTTCCCATAGTTTGCAGCATCAGCTGCAAGTCTATGTTCTTCTTCCCTTTTCCTTCTTTCATCCTTGTGCGAAAACCATCTCCTGACCAAATTCCCTACTCTACCAAGCAGCTATCCAGACCCTCAAAAAATGACAAATTTCCACAACATTCTGACTATTTTCGATAACACTGACATTAAACAATGGCAAAAGGAAAACAATCCACTTTACAGTGGCTTCCAGGATGATGTATTATCTGATTACTCCCCAAAAGGGAAGACATTGTGCCCATCATTTATCCCCTTCTGGTGATGAGTCATCTTCCATGGTTCTTCCAATCCCCTGATGGTACCCTGGTACAGGATTAATTACGAGCTCTTTGTGCTGAGTATTGCTGATGGGAAGTTGTTTTCTGCATCTCTACTGATAAAATATTGACACTACTCAAAATCCAGGTTCATTACTTGTTTTTATTTTCTTTGTTACCATTAGGATCTACTTCTCAAGCGTCACAGGGGAGGCAGCAAACTTCTCTGAGGACCTGCCCCACCCACATTTATCCTGACAAACCATAAACCACCTGAGAGAATTGTTATCAGAGGCATCACAAACGGCTAGTTGCAATCCTGTTTATGTACAAAAGAGGATATTCCAAAATCGCTTTTCTTGAATTCATGAGATGAGAAATAGGTACTCAGGTTCTCAAAACTCTGCTGAGATGTGCTCTCAGTTTTCTGTCTGGGTCACCTTTCAAAGATCTTGCAAGTGTTTGCTCCATTACTGCTATACCCACCACACCAAACCAGGCCCTTGTCCTGTGTCCATTCTTAAGAGCAGTGCAGGAACTTTTCCTCACTGGTATCTAGTCTGGTGGCTTCCTGTTTTCTTGCCTGGTAATAAACATACAGACAGTTAATTGTTTCCTCATTCTACCAGACAATTCCAACAAAATTTGTTTTTTTGTTCACCAGAGTATTATGCTACTTAAATCTTACATTAATGGTGAAGGCTTCAAATTATTAGGTTGCTGAGGTTAACCCAAAGAACATGGAGGACTAATGCATATGATATTAGAAGCTGTTTGATGTGACAGATAACAGGATAAAAAGCTGCCAAAAGTTAGGTAAAACACTTTGAAAGATGATTGGACTCTGCAGGTTGCTAAGGAAAACTCAAGTGAGAAAAAGAGCCAGACTTTGCAGATCACGGAAGGGGAATATCAGAGACATTTTGGGGAGTGGAGCCATAATGTGGGCAGACAGTACTTAGGTAATCATATTAGTAATATAATTTATGCCAGATTCAAGGGAAAAGTATCAGAAATACAAAATCTGGGTGTAGCAAAATCAGGATCAATGGGAAGGAAGTAATTAAAAGGGGATTTTTATTTGGGACAATGCTGGAGTGGAGAAAGAATGGAGCAAGAGCAGGGAAAAGGAGGATCAAAAATAATGGAAAAGCATTAAAAAACATCAAATCATGTTATTGGTGTTCTCTGGGGTTACCTATGAGACAGCCCCACTCCTATCCTGCAGGGAAAACAGAATAAAAAACCAAATCTGTTGCTCTGACCATGCCACGCATATCAAAAATATTTCCACAGTCAAGAGAAATGGAGCAGAAACTTTACCTTTCTGTCAGGAAAACATCTGGATGATCAGATGAAATATTACTGTGTCATTGCTCATGCTAGATCTGATGGCATTGACATCTTCTCAACCTCTTCCAAACAGTGCATTATATCCTTTACGTTTTAGTCAGGGAAACTTGGGAGATCATTTCAGTCCAAATCAACCTCTGCTTGGAAACCCTCTAAGAATCAAAGGAAACATGAAAAACAAAAGTGAAACTGAGTAATCACTGCAATGTTTTCATTTCATTACCCTGGAGTACCATTAAGCTCTGACATTTCCCCAGCTACTCCCCATTTATTGGAGAGACACAGAAAATGTAACTTTGTCAATTTGCTTAGACCAATAATTGTGTAGCCTAATTTTCTAATGTTCATTTTCATCATTCACACGGGATAAACGCCCACAAGTTTGATGCATCATTCTACTTAAAAAATCCTACCAATCTGAAGTACTCTCATGCCCTTTTTATCTTTCTCTTTTTTTTTTAATAGACTAGTTTTTACTTTCTGGTTAATGTATCAGGATTACCCTGTAACTTGACAGATATTCATGAAACACCTTCCCACAGTTCAACTGCATTTTTCCCAGGAAACATAGAGACTTTGCTTATGTTGACAGCTTTGCTTTGGGGAGCCTCCTTTTTTGTGCAGTTGGCTATGAACATTAATATGTCTAAGTTTAGAAGATCCATGACCTGATTTATGTAACATCAAGATTCCTTTGTTACTGGTAGTACAGGGACTGGAAAACACTACCTACAATTGAAGTTTCCCAGCAGCTCCAGTGCTTAAATTTAAGAAATTACACAAAAATTTCAGAAAGTATGAAACTGAAGGTGGGAATTGCAGGAACACTGGTTCTTCAACATTGTCTTATATTTTCTTCTAGATGTGATTTGCAATACAATCTCTGATTACATGATCACAGAGCATTTTTCCCTTGGGACCCTGTCTTACTCAGTACACAAAGTAGTATTGTTGTATTGATTCTTTGTCTCCTTAGTAAAAAGAAGGAAGGAAGTGTCCATCAGTAGAATCTTTGCCTGTTTTGTTACAGAAGCTAAAGGTTTAGTAACAAATGAGAGAGGAATTGCATGAAAATAAGAGGGTTAAAGTCAGTGGGTATTGGCTAGAAGTGTTGTAATGCTCTTATATAATATCGTTTATCCTTTTTTGCCTGTTAATCTAAAATGTTATTAACACCTGGGATCTATGTAGCCCAATCTGGCAGTCAAACTTCTAAAACACTACAGGTCATATTCTTTTTTGCCCTTCTACACAGAGTGGAGATTACGTCATTTTCTCATCTTCTTGTGCAAATGCATCATTTATTAAGTAATCAGGTCTTTCAATTCTCTTATTTGATCTCCATTCTAGCTTCAAATGAGCAAACACCAGCCAAAACTGAGAGTTTCCCCCATAATACTTTCATATGTGCATTTTCTTAGATGGGGAAATATGCTTGGGGTGGTCCCTTTCTGACTGTATTTTTTTTGAAGTCTCTCTTGTCCACCTCTGCAGAAACAGTTTTTGTGGACTATTTAAAGCTATATTTTCTATGTTCAATGGAATTACACCTGCAACAGGAATGGAAACCTCTGGGCCAGCCAGATTTTCAATCCAGGATTTTATTCAGTAATTAATGATAATAATAAAAAACAAAGGCCTTGACTTAGCAAGAAATTGTCTTGAACTGTCAAAAATTCTCTTCAGAAGCTCCTTTAACAATTTGTCATACACTTTATTCTTAGGGTGGCTGTATGTTCAATCACCTAGTTTCAAGTCAGTCATCTAGGGAAGAGTTTCAACCTTCCTGTGAGTGGTAAATCAAATTAGGTACTTCCATCGAACCATATCTTTAATTGTAAGACACCATGCCCTGGTTCCCGGTTATTTTCAGGATTCAATGTAAGCCTTATTCCGGTTAATATTTTCTCTAATTACTTCAACAACACAAGAGAACACATTCATAAGCGTGTGGAAGGAGAGCAGTAAAACTCTACTTTTCAGCTGAGGCACTAAATAAAGTTAGTTGGAAACTAATCCTTATTCTGACCACTGATGAATCCTTTTAATACAGAGCCTTTCCTCCAGTCTGGCAGACTTCAGAGGGCTGAGCACATTCTGCACAGGTCCACTCATTCCTAAAGACAAATCTTTTGCCAGTCACCTCATTTCCAGGCTGCTTGTGGCTTCTCTGCCTCTCTTAGAGCCTTCCAGCTTGCAGATTCCACAGACTTCCAGCTGTCTGCACCATTCCCCTGCCTTTTCCACCCTGGAGCTTCTTTCACTTGCATTGCTCCAGTGACACTCAGGAGACATCTAGAATCCATGTTTTCCCCAGAAGTCTGGGTGAACCAAGGTGTAATATGCAAGAGGAAGGAAATAAATGGCCTGCAAGCTAACAGAGTTCTGCCAATTTTTCTTACTTTAACTACCTCAACTTAAAAATATAAACTACATCTAAGAATGATTTGAGGCAAAGGCCTCTTCAGGCCTCCTGCTTCTTTTCTAGAGCAGTTGTTGCCTTGACCATTAGTGCCCAAAGTGGGCGCGCAGGGGCCCAGAACAGGAGTGGAGTCTGCAGTTAGGAGGCAAAGCCCCAGAGGTCAGACACACAGCACCAGCAGGGAGGCACGGGGATGGTACGGACTTCACTCTGCTCTTCCCATCAAAGGTCCTAGTTGAAGCTGTGTCCAGTTTTGACTGGCTCTGTCTTCAGCTTGGAGTAATGTAAATTGCAAACTGTCTAGTGAGCTTTCTCTGTCTAGTCTGAAGTTTGAAGGAATTAGGATTTATTTTAAAAATATAAGCTATCAGCAGAGATAAATTGGCATTGGTGACCACCAGAAAGGTGTGACTGGAAAAAGGAATTTAATCTACAAAAAGGCTTGTTAGCAGGGTGATGGGAAAAGCTTTTCTACTGTGTGATGGCAGAGGACTGAAACAGAAAACCTAGGGAAAAACAAGTTAAGCTCTTCAGTGTTTGAGATAGACCAGTGTCAGTCAAGAATAGTTTTCTCCTTGATCAGGGAATTGGGTTAAGACTAGATCAACTCCAGGAAAAGGCCATTTCCTTATCTTCATTTCTGTGACTTCTATCAATGAAGCTGCAGGAAGGGAACCCTGAAAAAAAATTTAAAAATTAAATACATGGAGCTACAACTGGATATCCATACACCTCAACACACACACTGAATATACATCTATTTTCAGCTGGCAACTGCAGAAAATATAGGGTAAAAATGAGATAAAGTACAAACTCTCCTTATAGAACATCTCAGTATCCTTCACCTACAGAACAGTCTTATACCAACTGTCATTTCCAAAAAGAGTTGAAAATAGTTGTAACAGCATCTTTTTAACCCAGAGATGGGGTATTAAGCCTATATGATAGACAATTGCTGTTACAGCATGTTGCAGTAGCATAGACAACCACCAATGGAAGATAACGAATAAAATCCCAGTAAGAATGTTTCCTAATAGGAACTACTAACAACTTTTGTTTGATCCACTTCAAATTCATTTATGCATTCCTAGGTTGGCTTATGGTTTTGTAGCTGTTGCTTAACCTTGAGCAGCCTTGGTAACATGCTTTTTTATTTAATGAGTGTGTATGGTGACTGAAGGCTAATGAGGTATTAATATGATTTATCCACTTTAAAAATGCTTAGCATGAACTATTCTTCTTGTGATGTATCATTCTCACCTGGTTTGGTGGTACTAAAAAGGTCAACATTTGTTGCATACCTGAGTCACATAAAACATAATTACAACAGCAGTTCAATTAACCCATTAGTTCTGTAAAACTAATACATAAAGATGTTACTCTGAAAGATATAAACAGCCCTGAAAATGGTTGCACCATTACTTCAGAAACTGTTAATAGCTTTTTTAAATACGACTCCTTATAAGAAGGTATTAGTTGATACTGTAAGCACTTTCAATTAACACACCAGTACACAGGAATTCATGTTGAAATCCATTTTTCTAGGTAAGCAAGTATCTTAGAATTAGTTATACAGCATGTTATTATTAGAGGTGCTTTGTTCATAGTGGTTCATGAGCCATGACTTCCACATGCAGGGGCAGCTCCTCAGATGATGCAAACTGTTGTAATATTGGTGGCTTTGCTAGCATTATGACAGCGTGTAAGGGCCCTGTCCTGCAGCAATGTGGGTTTTTAGGATTCCATGTGCTCCCTTTGTTCCCTGCTCTGTATACTATTGGTTCATTTTGAAATATGCTCTGCTGTACCTGAAAGCCTATTGGTGTGTACCCCTTTTGTCAATCTTCCCTTCCTTCTCCTGTGACTGGCTCTCAGAGAGCCAGCCCCCGCCCCCTTCCTTTCCCCTTAAAAGCCAGGTCCTGGGTCTGGGAGGGGTCCATCTCCGGGCTGGCAGCCCCTACCCTGTCCCTGTCTTTCCTCCCCCCTTCTCCTCCCCTGCAGCCACCCCTACCCCAAATAAACCTCCCTGCCAGAACAGAGATGAGTCCAGGTTCGTTCTTTTGCCCCACTATATTTCCTGTTAGAATATCTGTGGCCGGAGACCCCTGCCACACTAAGCGCACCCCGGGGGCTGCCTGGCCCGGACTTGGTGGAGATACGTGCCGGGGAGACCTCGTATTGTGAGGCCGCCACTGCCTGCTGTCCTCCCCCAGAGAGAAACATCACTGTCCTACTGCGTTTGGTTGCCTTGTAATTCCTGGAAATTCCCAGCCCACAGACAGTCTGCAGAGTTAGGGCATTTGGGGTCAAGAGTAGACTAAGTCCCCAAAAAACAACATGGCATAATGTTGCGGGCAGTCTGGGCCGAAGACCCTCTCTGGTCACGGAGCCTGCAGTTCCAGGTTCGTGGACCTTAGATCCCTGAATCAAGAGGCACTGAGTTCTACGCAGTGACACAGCAGGAGGAGCTAGTCACAGCAAGGAAGAGATGCAGGCTCTCGAGGTGGGATTGAAGGAGTTTATTGAAGGAGACAGGCAGGGGGAAAGATGGCGGTCAAGAGCCCTGAGGAGCTCTGTGCCTCCGGTTATAAGGGATGGGGTAAGGGGAGGAGTTTGTACTCCTAGACCAATGGGTTTACAGTTTGGGGAAATAGACATGTACCTTAACCAATCACATTACAACAGAGGAGGAACAGACAACTTAACGAACCAATCAGGTAGTACTGCACAGTCAAAGAAAGACAAAGCTTCTAGAACAACTTCTATATATGGAAAGGAGGGGGTGGAGTCACTTCATTGGGATCTGCCCCCGAGGCTTTACCATTTCAAACACCAGGGGGTTTCCTGGGACATACCATGACTATTTGTCTTCCCAGGGTTCTGGCTGATCCTCTGCCCCTGAGGGAACATCCCGGGAGGGTAGCTCCGTGAGAGCCACCTCCACATCATAATATAAACATAACATAACATAGCATAACATAACATCAAACATATCATACAGACAATACATAGAACCTGTCAAAGAAGCCAGATAATGAAAACAGCAGCTGGTTGCATTGATCATAGGCACCCATCTAGGGTTCTGTGCTCCAGACACTGGCAACCTTAACCCTCTTACAGCTCACAGAGAAGCTGCCACAGTAACAGAGACACCTATTTTCCTTACAGTCAAACTTGCATGGCTTATGTTACCCTACATGCCTTACCTGGACCAGGATACAAGTTTTCACTCTTTTCCCTAACCTCTAGTAATCAGGAATACTGCTCACTGTTTTAAGATTATGAGACCCCAAGCTTCCTAACCTGCTCTTAGTGAAGTAGATATCACATAAAATTCTCCCTCTCTGTGTGGAGTTATTAACATCTGTACATGCTTCTCTGTTTGGAGGACTGACACCGAGCACTGTAATATGGAAGCTGCAAATGAGCTGCCAGTTATGTTACTACACCTATCAAAATTTTTACTGTCACATGTCATAATTCTAAGAGTCATGGCAAATTTACAAAGTAGAATTGAGCATAACAATGACAACCAATGAATAGAACAAGAATATGGGACATTAACTGCATTACCAAATTAAAATGTGAAAAATATATACCACAGCTACACCTGTATTAGTTTAGCTTATATCTCATGGTAATAGGTTGGTTTTTTTCCTATGCTTGCTACATGTTCATTTCAGAAATATTTCACACTAGACTTGAACCTATTATTTGCCCTTTGCAATCTCAAATAACACCAAATCGACCTATTATTTCAATAATATTGTGTTAGATACTCCCACAATTTTACAACACACACAATGTTAAAAGACCTTGCCTTATTTTCTTTTTAAGAAAACAAAAAGTTTTATTTTGACTAAACTTCTCATTTTTGAACAATTCATTTAATTGATGGTAATTTCCATCACATCCCGAGAAAAGGACTCTGGGACCTGCCCAGCTGTCAGCCTCACCTTTATGCCTGGGAAGATCATGGAACAGATCCTCCTAAAAGTTATGCTAAGGCACAAGGAGGTGATTTGAGACAATCAGCATGGCTTCAACCAAGGTCAAGTCCTGACTGACTGACCTGGTGGCCTTCTGTGATGGAGTGACTACGCCAGTGGACAAGGGAAGAGTGACAGATGTCATTTATCCGAACTTCTGTGAAGTCTTTGACACATCACCTTTCTCTCACATCACCTTTCTCTCCAAACTGAAGAGTGATAGATTTGATGGATGAACTGTTCAGGGCACAAGGAGTTATTTGGATGGTTTAATCCAGAGGGTAATGGTCAAAAGCTCAGCACCCAGAGGGTCAACAGTGACAAATGGTGTCCTTCAGAGGTTCATATGGAGATCAGTCCTGCTTAATCTTCATCAATTTCACAGTCAGTGGGATGGAGTGCACCCTCAGCAAGATTGCAGGCAGGACCAAGTGATACCAAGTTGACACAAGACAGAAGGGAAGACCTGGACAAACTTGAGAGGTGGGCCCATGAAAATCTCATGAAGTTCACCAAGGAAAAGTGCAAGGTCCTGTACCTGGGTCAGGGCAATCCCAAGAACAAACACAGGCTGGTTTGAAAATGGATTGGGAGCAGAAGGATTTTGTTGATGAGAAACTCAGCATGAGCTGACAGTGTGCATTTGCAGCCCAGAGAGCTAAACTTGTCCTGGGCTGCAACCAAAGCAGTGTGGGCAGCAGGGCAAGGGAGGGGATTCTGCCTCTGGTGAGACCCCATCTGGACTGCTGTGTCCAGCTCTAGAGCCCCCAACCTAAGAAGTACCTGTTGGAGACAGTCCAGAGAGGGGGCATGAAGATGACCAGAGGGTTGGAGGTCCTCTTCTGTGAGCAAAGACTGAGAGAGTAGGAGTTGTTCATCTTGGAGAAGTCTTCAGGGAGACCTCCTTGTGGTCTTTCAGTACTTAAAATGGGCTTATTAAAAATTGAAGATACATATTTCAGTAGGACCTGTTGTGAAAGGGCAAGGCTTTAAACTAAAATATGATAGATTTAGACTAGACATAATAAAGAAATTTTTTTGTCACAATTGTGGTAAAAAAAAGTGACAGGTTGCCCAGAGAGGTGGCATCCTCTCAACCCAGAGGGTTCCATCCCTGGGAACATTCAAGGTCAGGATGGATGGAGGTCTGAGTAACCTGATTTAGTTCAAGATGTCCCTGCTAATTGCAAGGGGATGGACTAGATAAAATTGCCTGGTCCTTTTCAACCCAAGCTGTTCTACGATTCTAAGAGTAGATCTTGATGCCATGACATTGATTCAGGCTGATTTTGGAGGATTTATTTCTCTGCTCTAGGAGTTGATGCCAAGAACCTTTTAAAAATGCCCCCAGAGCAAGTATTTCTAATTGAAACATTTGTCTTTTTCCCTGCAATTATATATTATTGACCACCCTCTGTTTGTTGAAATACTTTGATTTATGGCACAGCTGAATGAAAATTCTCACGTGGTCGTATATTGCTGGAAAAGATGCATCAAAGGAATTTTTTTGCCACTTTCTTTATCAGTGGTCAGATGGTTCATGATTATTTTCTGAAGCTCAAATATGTGTTATGTAGATATATTGGAGTTCAAAGATCAGAGAAGAGGTAGAATGATAGACAAGAGTGTTGATTGTTACACACAGAATTAATATTTGGAAGATTTCAAGCAGTATATTGTAGAATGCTTTATAGAAGTGTTTTCAGACGAATTGTGGCTCTTTTGTCTTAAACTTTTCTCTTTCTGAATTAAAAAAATATCCAGGTAGAGGCTTCCTGGGTTGCTTCTTTTGATTAAAATCATCTCTTCATAAAATAAATAGAATTATCTCAAAATAAACTTCAATTTCCAAGCTACCTTTGCTGCTAGTGACTTTATATCTTTTTTTCAATATTTTTAATTTTCAGTCATTGGTGGGTCTTCCAATTCACTACAAAAGTGTTTATCCATTATTCACTGTGCTGTGCTAAATAAGCTAACTGATCTTTATGCTACTGACTTTCATAGGGATTATTTAAATCTAACCCTCAAAATTATTCATTTTATTACGTTCCCTATTCCAACCCCCCTGTGTATTTTGCCTCCAGACTTTACTTCATGAAATTGATGTGCCATGGACTTTGGTTTGCAGATGAATGGTACCAAGAATTTAGATCTCGAGGTCATTTTTAGCAGTGCCATATAAGCACTGACAGTTATCGGATTACATAAAGTCAATGAAGTTAATCAGGTTCTTAAAACCACTTCCAGTAATTAACATATACAATGTATGCTCTGTGGAAAAACTACACGGCATTGAAAAGGATAGTATAAACCAGACCAGTGCAATCCCTGTTTCAAATTAATACAATTCCCAAAACAGTGCATTACATCTCTGATAAAATCTTAAATAATTTCAGAAGTTTCAATAACCAGTGAATACTTCCTAGCACACAATAAAAGACTACCCTAGAGTATCCTCATGGTTTTTCAAGTTTCAGTGAACCAAGATTTATTACAATAATTAATTGAAACTACTCAAAAATTGGATCATCTTAGCCAGATATCAGCTGTTGTTAATGATCTCTTGAGCAGAATCTAACAAAATGTTATTAAACATCGTACAACGTGAATGGTTAAAGTTTCTAGTAGAAACACAGGATTCAAAAAAATTTTCATATAGAATATTATAGAATTACATACAGTTTAGTCAATAAAACATAGAATAAAACATATGAAAAGGCCAAATACTTAGATTCCTTCAAAATAACACAATATAGTATTTTTTCCTCTTTAAATTTTAGCCTCTCAAGCACTTGTGTAGCTCTTGTCATCTATCTAGAGAAAAAATTACGAAGAATGCCAATATTTATTTTTATTTTCAAAGTAGTCATACAAGTCTAATACTAATGTCTGTATACAGAACAAAAGCATTGCACAAACAATTCTCAGAAAGTGCACACTTCAGGAAGTTCCCTGCAACTCAATA
The DNA here is from genome assembly GCA_013397955.1 of Grantiella picta. Lineage (NCBI taxonomy): Eukaryota > Metazoa > Chordata > Aves > Passeriformes > Meliphagidae > Grantiella > Grantiella picta. The sequence continues at coordinate 1,536,383 of VZRM01002768.1, read as the reverse complement.
TCAAATATTTAACTATGCTCAGCTGTTGTTATTTTACCCTGATTTGACAAAGCCCTTATGCTCTAGAGCAATTAATATATTTTTCTTTTAATTTTAGAATAAGTCTAGGGCTAGAATAAGCTTCCTCTCTAAAGCACAAAGGAGGCTAGAAAGCCTTTTAGACATTGTGCACAACTGTCTGCAAATACAGAACTTTACTGTGGGAAACAATTTTTCTGATATTTCTCTTTGTAGCTTGTGAGAAGTATGGGGAGTCCAGAGTCAGCTTGCCTCTTACCTGTCCTTGATGTTTGGTGGTAATTTAATCTATTATATAAACACATCTGTATTGCATTCTCATGAAATACCTTGACTTAACCTTCTCACTCCATAATGCCAATCTTCCACAAAAGTTTTGTCCCTGATTTAGTGTTGCCCCCATAAAATCCTACATATTTTCACTTATTTATTCCCCAGAGGCTGCTTCTTCAGCACCTTGACTTTTTTATCATTTTTGTCCATATTCATTTTCAGATTTTGCTGAGGTACAGCCCAGAACTGTGGCAGATACCATTCATAACATCTAACTCACAATAGCTTTGGCTCCTTTTTAGGTATTTTACACAGCAAAATCATTGATCATTGACTTGTTATTTGGTGCCACCTGTCCCTGAGTCTGTATTGCTGATCTCCTTTCCTTCTTCCCTGTCAAAGGACCTCAATCCAGACAGAGGTGTGAGGAAATTTTTCCAGTGGACTTTGATCCAATCCAGCTTTAGATATTAAATGAGGTTTATAACAACATAGATGTTATAAACAGGGCAATCCCTGCTTTTTGTTTATTTTAGTGTTGAGTCCTACCACAAGGCTCCCTTGCAAATAACAGTTTCACTGTATACAGATATAGGAATTTCCACTACTGGGTAATAAACAACAAGCCCTTTTCTTATGGATCAAAAGCTTTGTTTTTCAGTCAGCTCTGCTAACAAGAGCAACTGAAGTGGCAATGATTTTTGCTAGCAAGGCACATTATTTGAGAGATTTATCAGAATGGCTCACAGAAATGTGGAATGCACAGAAACATGGTAATTCAACTACACATGAATTGGGTGTCTTTGCATCAATGATTCTTATGCTCATTTTGTTCCCCATGAACAGCTGAGTAATGATGAGTTTTGTGTTTAGGACTGAAGGATAAATAAAAAACCCAATGAATTCTGAAGTCTAAACCCAGCCTTTTGAATTTCCTTTCTTTACTCCCTATCTTTTGTTCTTCCTCCTAGTTTGTTTTAGATAAATCTCATTAGTGTTCATTTGGCACCAAAGTGCAAAGCATTACAGAACGTAAAGCAATAGCCCCAGTTGTTGGCTGATTATTTTATTTTGCTGCATAACTTGTAGCAATCTATGCTCTGTTTCATGGTAAAGATGTGCACACAGTCATTTCTCCTCTCATGGGTTCAATTTTAATAAGAAAGGGTCAATATTAAAAGCTTTCTATGTGAAATCACAGATAGGCGAACATAGCTGGTCCTCACTCCAAACCTCTGTGTGTTTTACATAATTTAGAAACTAAGGGTTCACACTTTCTCTGTTTAAGAAACAATAATTAATCTGTCTTCCTGCAGTATTTGGTAATTGTGTAGCAGAAAGGGCAAATGGCAGCCCTTCATGTTCTTATTCCCCTGTGGGATGGGGGTAGAATGGGAAGAATGAAAGTGACGGAACTCATGGATTGATATAAAGGCAGATTAAAAGGTAAAGCAAAAGCCACACATACAGGCAAAGCCAAACAAGGAATTAGTTCACCACTTTCCATGGGCAGGCAGCAGTTCAACCATCCCCAGGAGAGCAAGGCTCCATCACATGTAATCGTGGCTAGGGAAGGCAAATTCCACCACTCCAAATGTCTCCCTTTCCCTTTTTTTACCCCCTCTTTATATGCTGACCATGGTGCCGTATGGTATGGAATGTCCCTTTGGTCAGTAGGGACCAGCTGTCCCACCCTTTCCAAACTCTTGTGTACCTCCATTCTTCTCACTGGTGGGGTGGGGTGAGGAGCAGAAAATGCCTCGGCTCTGTGTAAGTGCTGCTCAGCAATTGCTAAAACTGCTCTGAGTTAAGAAGGCTGTTTTCAGCACAATTCCAAAACATGACCTACAGTGATGAAAATTAACTCTATCTCAGCTAAACCCAGGACATTACTTAAAAAAAAAAAAAAGGTAGAACTCCTAAGAGGCTTTAAGGCAATCATGAACTTACCTGGTTTTCTAAGATGTCTGTGATGGCTTTTCCTTTTTTATGTCAACAGCAGGATACTAAGCAACATGTTGCAATGTATTTGCACAAAAAAACCCAAAAATATTTTTGAGCAGCACTTGGACACACAGTCATCTGATTTGCATCTACATCAGTATGGCTGGAAGACATGGTAAGTGAAAGCTTCCTTTACAGATTCTATCAAAAAATATATCAGGCTCAAAATTATGGTGTGGTTATCACTAAATATGTATAGAATTGTGCATATGTATATATAATATGTGTATATATTTTATGTGCTGCTCTGTGATGCTCTTATAAGAATTCTTCCATAATCCTTGGAAAGATTCTCTGTTCAAAGCAGAATTCAAGCTCTGAGTATTCCTAATGTCTTATATGGCAACAAAACTGTGTATTTAAATGAAACATGAGGAAACCTTCACAGCAGGAGATTGCTGTGAAACACTGATGTACTCATCTGACATTTTCAGATACGTTGCCTGGGGTTACATCTGAATACTTCCCACACAGTTTTATTGAGTGTTTGCTCCTGTATGACAAAACAGAGTTGACATTCAAAATGCACAAAATTATATTTCTATTATTTTCTGCTTTTAAGTGTGCATGTAAGAACAAGGTGCACAATGATGCTGCAAATCAACAGAAAATTCAAGAAAGTCTTTTATATCAGCTCTTTATCCATAAAACTGTTGAAAATTCAGATAAATAAGGAAGGAGGAAGAGTTTGACTTCTCTTAAAACAATGGGTAGAATAAGCAGAACTTATTTCCTCCTGTGTTATTGTCTTGGTTTGAAAGACAGGTGTCTGCTGAGAGAGGTTGAACCCTCCCTTAGGACAGAGAATGTGATTTCGCCTCCCTCCGAATTATTTTAATTTGGAAGTCAAGGGCTTTCAGGCAAAGATATGGGAAAAGGAATAACAGTTCTTTACTAATATCTATAAACAAGCAATAACAATAACAATAATAATAATAACCACAAATAGAACCAGAAACCAGTAGCAGATGACTTTTGAGCTGCCGAGCTTTTTCTCGTGTGATGTAATCACGGTCGCAAGCAGCAGGTGGTGCTGTTGAGTTCCNAGGCAGCCAGACTCTCCTGGGAGCTACTGCGAGAGAACGCAGCCTGGGGAAACGTGCCCCTCCCAGTGGGAAAAGAGGTTGAATCAAAGCTCACCCAGCCCCAAGCAGGAAACAGGGCACAGTTGAAACCCCTCCAGTCCCAGCTAGAAGCGAGGAGCAGCCTCTCCTCCTGGTGTCCAAGGACGAGAGTGAAATGTTCCAATGGCTGGCTCTTCTCTTCCCCTGCCCTGCCCAAGCACACCCTTTGTTTCTTACAAAAGAGTTGATAGCTCTTAATCACCCAGCCATTTGTTGCTTAGTAACAGTGATGGAGAAAAATTCTAAAGCCTCCTCCCAACCTCTGACAGTTATCTACAACATTTAGCCTCTTATTTTGTAAGCAAAGCCTTTTAATTTATAAGCATTCAAAGTCAACTGATACCAATTTTTATACTGTTTGCTGGTATATCCTGGAGACTTGGAGCCACGTTTCTGATTCCTATTTTGAAACATATTTAAAGTGAGTCTTCTATTTTCAGTGACCTGCAGTTTTCTATATCTTTAGTCAGTAATTCGAATCAATGTCAATGGCAAGGAAATTTCTATCTTCATCTATTTATACAAGATTGGGCATAAACTAATACATAGGCAGTATGTCACAGAGGCATACTTGGCTTAAGACGTATAGTGTCTCATAAGAACATATAACCCTAGTTCTTCTAAGTTTTCCTTGCCTTTACCAGCTGCTTCTCATGTGTTTTTCAGTACTTTCATATGAAAAACTAAGTCTTTTTAAATATGCCAAGGACCAAAACAAAAATCTGGATTTTAGTTATCCTCCCCCCCTTCTGATAAGCATATAACTGCAAACGTTTTCTTTAGAGGTGGAAAAGCATTCAAGCAATCCCATATCTGTTTAAATAAAATAAAATGTAATACTGACCAATACTGTTTAGTGAGATAATGTCAGATGAATCAGACCACGCAATGAACGCTGTTTGAAAGTGAGAAACACAGATGGCCCTCTCCTGGATACACAGTACTCCTGTTGCACAGAGTTAGTGCTTTAATCATACATGGAAAGAAGGAATACAATATTCAGATCTCACACAGAACATCTCTAAGACTGCAAACCCTCAGAACAAATCCTTGTCTTTGCATAAAAGGAAGGTAGAAGGACCAGCTGTTTCCCCACTCTGTTTAATACATATGTTCACTTCTTTTACATCTGATATGATGCATTCATTCTTTATTCCCTGCTTGCACTACCCACTCATCTCGTGTCAGAGGATTTGCCCCAGTCATCACTGTTCCAGCCTGCTGTATCACTTAGCTCCTTCTCAAAAATGTATAACCTAAACAACTGCAAATAGCTCACACTTGTTATGGCTATGTATGCAGGATTTCTTGACAAAACAGTCTGCACTGTTTTAATCACCCACAGTGAGTCTTCAGGAAACTTGATTTACACTGTAGCTTTTGCCTGCCCCTCGCTTGGCCAGTGTTTGTTGCTTGGCTGAAGTAAAACCGTAGTGCACATGCGACTTTGAGAGAACACAGAGGATTTCGCCTTTGAAGGAAAATGATGTTTGGCCTAACTGCCATTGTGCTGTAGCTTGGCTTTGGCCCTGCAGGATAGGGATGAATACATTCTATATGGAGTAAATTAACAGACAAATTCCTGGTTATTTCCTCTTGGTAAAAAAATTGGCACTTTTATGTTAATTTCATAGAGTGCCTGCAAGGATCAAGGCCATAATCATGATGTGCTGAAGGAGTAGCCTGTTTCTGCTCTGGGTACCAATATTTAAAACAGTGTATTTTCGTCTCCTCCTTATCTGATGCTTTCCTGTTTTTCATACTACCAGTTTTCTTTAAACTGTAAAATCTTAACTGGAGAAGCCATGTATCTATCTCTGTACGTATTTATACATTTATCTAGCTATACATATATATATCTCAAACTCAGCTGCAGAAAGCTGAAAGCCATCAAGTAATTGAAATAAAACATTAAAATATAATATTATGAGAACACCATGAAGGGAATGCATCAATAATTAAAAAAAAACCTTATGAGAATCACATTAGGAAATAAAAAAGCACTTCTTATGAAATGTATCAAATTATTCAAAACCACCAAATAAATATCCCATGTGCTCTTGCTGTGACCGAGTGCCTTTTTTTATTAGACAAACTTCCTTTATCTAAATGCTTTTTAAAATAGTGTGTAGCAGGTGGTTTGCTTGTTTGTTTGGGGTTTTTTTTGAACTTCATTATGAAACATGTTCTTACAAGAAGAGAAGGACTGGGGCGGGCAAACCTCTGAAAGAAGGAGAGTAAGATTGCTCAATCCCCCTGGAGTAACCAGTGCTCTTCAGAAGAAAAGGTGGACACTACAGAGTAAGTCTAAAGGGGAGGCTTCCTTGAGGAGCAGGGACTGAAGAGAAGAGGATGAATAGGAGGGAGCACAGCTATGGGATGAGTAGCATCTCTGTGAGGACTCAAGAGGAGCACAGGAAATATGTTCCTTCCCAGGAAGACACTGAGTTCACAGAAACCAAACACAAGAGCAGAGGCATATCCTCTAAGGGTACAGCAGTCAGAGGAGATTGATTTATCAAACCTGCTTTTCTCTCCTTACTTAGTAATTTTGAATTTTCTCTACCCTAAATGTTAAAAAATCTGTTTCACATTCTGGTAATATAGACTTGGATTTAAAGTTTTCTTGGAGTTACAGAGAGACCTTGAGTTCACTATTAGCAAAAGGTGTAGTCCAGTCCACATCATAGCTCCAGCTGATTTGTTTTTCTGTGCAGAGATCATAGTGGTTTAATAAATAATGTTTTTAAATGAGTGTGTGTGTATTAACAAGTGTGTGGATATGTTTTATTTACATTTCACTAGAAATAAATTGGAAATATGAATGCTTAATGACAAAAATTGGCTTAATATCATAAATTACTGTCTTTGTGATTTCTCAACTTTAGACTTATTAGTTTTTCACCACATATTTATCTTTTATTCTTTACCATAGAAATAATGGTCTTGACCTCCTTCTAGGTAGCACTTGAAATTCTATTGATGTAGCATGTAAGTGTAAGGAATTATTAGTTACAAGTCCTGTTAACACACCCCTAGCACTATCATGATACTGGAGATATTAAGGGAGCAGCTGTTTCAAGTGATAAACACACTGGCCCTTGTTTGATAAAAGAGTTTAACAAAGAGAATGTCCCTTTCTCTGCACAAACTTCCTCTTCTTTTCCAAACCTTGGTAATACACAAGCAACATTTTTGGTGGGCATTATAAAATATTATCAAGTCCTTTATTTTCTCATGTTCAGAATTAAATTTTCCCATTACATTCATTATTTTGTAATTATTTCATTTCTTTTTCCTCCCCTTCTCTTCACATCTTTCTAAGGTCTTTGGGCAGGTCTGGCATTTAAAGAAGGAAAATTTTCAGGCTGATTTAAACTATATGAAATAAAATCGTAGGATTTGAATATTTTCTACAAATTCATGAGATGTCTAAAACACAATCAGACTTTGGACATTTGTAGAACAATAGTAAATTTTTTTTTTTTTTGTTTACCTGTGAGGTTTTTTTTTTTTGCAATGATTAATTAATTTGTTCCTAATTGCTGTCAAATTTAGATTTTGACTGGGGAACAGTTAAATAATTTGGTTCATCTTTTCTTTTTTTCCCACAGAAATTTCTCAGCACATTTTGCAGGGAGTTTTAATATTTGTATTTTTTGCAAATAACTGCTTTTATTTTGCTTTTCTTGTGAATAAATAAGATATCTTTTCACAAAATCACAGAAAGGGTGGGTAAGGTTGGAAGGGACCTATTCCTTAGAGTCTTCCTCAATAACGCATCAGGGACGCCTAAGGGATGCCTAAGACACAGTCATGATCTAGGTGTTAATATAATGAGAAACTACCCTTTGGATTGTTCATAGATGCTGTGAATTGTGAGTGTCCACAGCGTGCTTTTATTTAAGTAACAGTATATAACTTTTGAACACCTCCTTTAAAAGAAACTACATTCTAGATTTTCCCTTCTAATGTCTCTGACCAATCAAGTTTTAGATGTACTCAATTTACATTTTTTAGCTTAAAATGCTTCCTAGGCTATTTACCTTATAATTAAAAGTTGATGATGGTATAATATCGCTATACAAAATCACGGTAAGTCTTTGAAGAGCAGTTAAGAGAAAGAATAAAAGATAATAACTTTTCCTGACAGTATATTAGGAGCAGAAATCTTTGTTGCAAGTAACTTGGACTAATTGGAAAAAAACATTGAAAAAGGAGGTTCAGAAAAGATCAGTTCTCTGTGTTTACCATGACAGAATCTAGGAAAATTCCCATGTTTGATCCCTTTTGCTCTGAGTGAATAGGGTAAGAAACAAATTTACAGAATGCAGAATAAAAATATTACCAGAGCCAGATGGCATTTATCCAAGAGTTATAAAAAATGAATGGAGCCAAATGTAGAACTATAAAGGTTGGCATAGGGTCTCTTACTTGAAATTTTCTTGGTCTGACATCAACTTTTAAAGGGGTTTCCAGTGCTCCTCTGGGAACAATAGATGTGTAAACCTGATGTCTCTAAGGACCCAATAGCAGGAAATTTAATAAAGCAGAGAAATGGTGACCACTGGTAAACATTACCTAGTAAACAAAAGTCAACACAGCTTTTTAAAATAGCAAGGCAGGTCTGGAAGAAATTCTTGCAGTTCTTTCAATCGTCAAACAATCAGGAGGATAAACAAGTCAAAATGGATTTCTGAAAGACTTCTGTCAAAGCACCTCACCTACAGGCTTTTAGGGAAATTAAGCAGTCATGGAATAAAATGAAAGGTCCTTGTTTGGATAAATAACTTTTTAAAATAAGGAAAACAATCAGAAAGAATAAACAGATCATTCTCACTGTGAAGGAAAGTAACGAGAGAAATTCTGCAGCATTTTGTTACTATCTGCATACTGAAGTTCTGCTTGTCTCTCATATGAAATCATATCTGTTTGGTCATTTTTTGTTGCTGTATAATTACTCTTCTTTTAAATCACTCCCTGTGTACAGACTTTGACTGATTCCTTATTCTCTACAGAGTGCTTTGTTGGTTGAAAATCAATATTTATTTATTTTGGTCATGAAGGAATCTTTAACTTGATTCTTATTCTGAAGTTCTTTTTTTTTTTTTTTCCATATTGCTCCTTTCTGTCCATTCAGGGTTTCAAAAGTTCAGGATAATCCCCTGCAGAAACACAGTGGGTGTTTTCAGTGCTTTGTCACTGCCTTCACAATGACGTGCAAGATGACAGAGCAGATTAGCTGGTGGTGTCAAAGCAGCGGTGCAACATCTCCGTCATCAGTGACTGCCTATCAACATCATTGCTTCATCCTTCCCTGAACTGAAGAATGGCAGCCTCAACCCTACTTCAGCTTCCAGTTTCAAATGTTTACACCTTTGGGATCATTAGTTTTGCTTGCTGGCATTTAGTGATCTACCCAGAGGATTTGGTGATTGTCCCTGGTGACATGACCTAGAACCCACTGTGATCCCTTTCTGTGTTCTGTGTTCTCATCTGGATACAAATACCTTTATCTACTGACCTCTAAAGTACTCAATATGCCTAACTAGTGGTAAAAATAAATCCCATTATATTTCTTGTTCATCTCACAGGTACTTTGAAATTTATTACTCAAAAACCAGAAAATACTTTTAAAAAGCCCAGGTGATTTTTCTGTAGAATTAAATGCCTGGCTGCTCTGTGTATTGGCAGCAGAAAACACTCCTTTGGTTAGAGAAATAATTTGAAATGGATTATTGGAGCATTAAAATCTGAACTTTTTCTGATGTTAAGAATTAACTATGATGCCTAGCAATTTACCCAGAGGAGGTAATTTCTGGGTATGGCTGTATAAACATTAGCAATTGCTGCCAAAAATATTTCAATGAGAAAAAGTCTGCTAAATTGAAATATGATAGGTTTTTCTAAATTACATCCTTATCTGAAATCTGGGACTTAAATATTGATATTCAATATGGAAGACACCTTAAATGTATCTCTGATGTTTCTTTTTTTTAACAAAGCAACACTGATGAAAAATGATGTTAACAATTGATTCTAAAACTAAGGAAAATAACTGACTCTTTCTAACACATTAAAATAAAGACAGTTTCTGACAAAGGAAATGCAGGGGGCTTTTATGACGATATGATTTAATGGAGTTTTTTTCATAGTTTATTTTCGGATTCATATGGTTCATCAAGTTTTGCCCAAAAAGCTGTTAAAATTACTGCAGGGGGAAGGTACTTGCACAAAAGCAAGGATAAGAGGAATTTCTTTTACTTCAGCAATGAAAATAGTTCATTTTATGAAACAATGATGGAACTACAGCACAGGATGAAAGGTAAGTACTGCTTGCTTCCTGGATCAAGGTCCGGGAAGAAACTCATTAACAGCCTCACCTTAATTTTATTTATTCACATATTTCATTTATATTTACATTAATCCATTCATGCACTAATGCATTAAATCACTATGTTATTTAACCCTGTCTGTATTCTGTATTATCAAACCAGATAATCTTCTTCCAGATCTCTGCTATGAATGGCTGTTTTCCCTCTTTCTTCTATAGCTGAGCTGTTGTACCGCAACACAACAAAAAGATCCTACAGTCCCTCCAACCTTGCTTATCATAAGATTGATGACCCAGCTCCTCAATTATTCAAATACAAGTGCTATGCCAAAAGTAAATTGCTCTTTTCCTATATTCAATATCAAAGCTTTACTTTAGTACTTTTATAAAGCTAGGATTTTGCTTATGTCGATCTAAAATTTTGTATGAATAGCAAATAACGATAAAACCAATGTGAACAAACATGAAACAGTTGCCTGAGGAATTGAAAACTTTTTAGGTTGTAAGCACTTCAAATCACATTATTAGACTATATGTGAAATTTCAAGGACATAAGATATTAGTATGGTCTGTCCAAAGGTAATGTGAACGCAGGAAGACTTTTCAGAATCTTGGCAAAAATCCAAATCTCCTTCAGAGTTTTGCTCCTAATTTCTAGACACCTTTTTTGCATACCAAGAAATGCATGGAATCACCAAATTTCAAAACAAATATATATGTACAGATATATAAAAAAAAAATTATATTTTATTAATGGAAACATCATTTAATCTTTTGCAGCCTATGTTAGAAACAAATTACTAAGACAAGGCAGGGAGGAGGTGGGGAGCCTTACTGATTCAGGAATAACCCTAGGTTTGTGAAACTGATAGTTCTTTCCTGCATTCTGTGGATAGTGAATTTCCCTGGAGAGCATACCTAAGAGACTGCAGCTTTAGCACTGACTTAGCAGCTCAAGATTCTGTTCTCCAAATGAGTCACTGCACATGACTTTCACAGAAGTTCCACACAACTGTGAAAATCTTTCTGCTTCTGTGTTAGTTTGGGATCTCAGCTAGAACACTGTATTAATAAAAAATAAATAAAATGGTCTGGAGGGAAGCTGCATGAGGAGCAGATGAGCTCATTTGGTTTGTTTAGCCTGGAGGAGACTGAGGGGAGACCTCATTGCAGTTACAACTTCCTTGTGAGGGGATGAGGAGGGGTAGACTCTGATCTCTCTGATGACCAGTAACAGGACCCAAGGGAATGGCCTGAAGCTGAGTCAGAGGAGGTTTAGATTGCATATCAGGAAGAGATTTTTCACCCAGAGGGTTGTCGGGCACTGGAACAGCTCCCCAGGGAAGTGCTCACAGCACCAGCCTGACAGTTCAAGAAGCATTTGGACAATGCTCCCAGGCATGTGGGTGTGACTCTTGGGGTGTCCTGCACAGGACCAGGAGCTGGGCTCGATCCTTTTGGATGTCTTCTAACACAGCATATTCTATGATGCTACAATTCTATAATTATATGAAATTTATTGCAAAATTATTCAAATTACTTTTTCCAAATAATAGAAAAATTAAATCTCTCTACATGATGAAAGATCTGATTGGTTTAGAAATTGCTTCTGGTTTTAGTCATAAGCTGACAGACTAACCTGCAACAAATGGCTTGTTCTAAACTTTCCCCAGTGTACTGATGAGAGTTGACCCCCACTGACCAAAGGGGCATCCCATACGATATGTCATCATGCTCAGTATGTAAAGTGAGGAGAAGAAGGAGAAAAGATAGGGAATGTTTGGAGTGATGATGTTTTTCTTCCTAAGCAACCATTGCTCATGGTAGAGTCAAACTGTCCTGGGGGTGGCTGAATCCTTGCTGCCCATGGGAAGTGGAGATTGAATTTCTTGTTCTGCTTTTCTTGAGTGTGCAGCTTTTGCTTTCCCTATAAAACTGCTTTATCTCAAACCATGAGTTTCCTCACTTGTACTTACCTGACTCTCTCCCCCATCCCATCAGGGAGTAGTGAATGAGTAGGTCTGTGGAGCTGACTTGGCAGCTGGGGTTAAAACATGACACCCATTTTTCAAAACATACTTGAATACTTATAATATCTTTGAGCACCTTGAACAAACAAATTAATTAGTCTACTCAGAGAGTATTTACTGGTGGTTGACCTTCAAAAAAGCTTTACTGCCTGTCTTTGAACACATGGAAGCACATAACCAGCTTTCTTTATGTGACAATTATGAAAAATTTTCTACGGAGAATACCTGAAATTTAAGATTCTTTTAAGATATCTAAAACCATATTGATACCTGATTGTGAAACTGACTCTTTTTAAGCAGTCATATTGATTAAAATTAAGTACTTTAAATACTGCTGGCTGTAATTTCATTATGATGTCTCCAAGGAGTCTCGTATGTTATGCACATATGATTATGGTTTATAGAAACCACGTGTGAAAGGCAATATATAAACACAGTAGAAGTGAATACACTCAGAAATTCAGGAAGATATTACTGTCAGATTCTACAATGTTCACAAACTTCTCTTGCTAATGTCAGGTGCTGTTGGTGAAAAAGTAAAATGTCTCCATTCAGTATGGAAGAAAATTGAAGCAAAATGGTATTTAAACCTCTCTGTGACATTCTGTGGAAAGAGATCTTACTTAGCTATCCCAACTTCAGATGTGATTTTACTGTTACTAATATGTACAGAGAAATTAAACAAGTGTGTGTGTGTTTGTTTGTTTGTTCATTTGTTTGTTTTACTGGAAGGGAAGATGTTTTTTCTACCACTGTAGATTTCTAACAAAGTAGTAGCACATCTATTATTTAATGGAGATGTAATGCACATTTAACAGCACTTTTCAGTCACTATGATGCTGGGATATGAATAAACTGGGTTATTATCAGCAATGGATGTGGTTTACATGAGTTAAGTATAGTTATGGGCAAGTAAATGTAAAATTGAGAACATCCTAGATGATAGGATCATAGCATAAGTTGAAAAGAGCCTCTGGAGTCATCTGGCCAAACTCCCATCTTGCAGTGGACTAAATTCAAAGTCAGATCAGGTGACTCAGGACCTGTATTTCTCACTTTTAAGTGTCAATTTAAACTGCTGTAATGTATGGTTACACATAGTACTGATGACATGTATTGGTACTGAAACTGTGAATTAGAGGTCAGGTAGCCATACACAGAGTGACAATGTCTGGCCCAAAAGGCATACAACCTAGATTGGCACAGGAAACTGAGTAAATAATCCAGGTGAATTGATGCAGGCAACTCGAGCAGTGCTGAGACAGACAGCATCAGTGAGCAGTTATCAATGTGTCAGCTTTTTAATTTCTGAACCCTGCATTGAAAAGTTTAGCACCACCAGGTTTCAGTCTTGGCCAGAAGCAGATTGACAGACATTTTATCTTGGAAAGCTATTACAGAAGATCAAGTCCTGCCAGTTACAGTCTAGAGACTAGGAGAGGTTGACATTGCCAGCAGTAATGCTGAGTAGCGTGGTGAAAAATGGGAGCAAACCTGATAATGCAATGATAAATTCTGATTGCGGCTTCATGGGGTTCTCCAAATTAGCATTTATTTAGCTATATAAGATCCTAACTGAAGTGAAAATAACTCGTGGACTAACAGTGCTGTATTGGACCTTCAGATTTGCTAGCACAATATGAAAGCTATTAATTTAATGCTCTCCAGTAACGTCTTTAAAAATGTGAAACAAATGGTTCTTTTTACAACCAGCAGGGGCTATGTGTATCTTGGTCTTGTGGGACTGACAACAAATGTGAATGCTGTTCACTGATGTAAAATTAATAACTTCAAAGCTATTAAAAACTGTGATTTATTTTGCTACAATTAATTGTCTAAACTCCAGAGGTTCAGTGCAATTTATTATTGATTATTTTATATATATAATTTAATTTTGCTCTTGAATCTAGTAGTATAGTTTCACAATGAGTCTAATTTAAAACTATAAGTCTAAAATACCATTTATATTTTAAGAAAGCTCTGAGGAATGGAAAAAAATACTAGCAATTTTCTTTTCCTGAAATACAGAGCACACACTAAAATTAAAATTAGCTTTAAATTCAAACCATCCACTGCTGGATTGCTGCTTTTTTATGCATTTGGCTTCTCTGTTCTACAGAAAATTTATTTCCAAGTTTGCATCAGTTTGCCCAAAAAGTAGTTATTTTATACAGCCTAACTATAAGGTAATCAACACTGTATTTGAAGGCTACTTTAAGAAATTAACTGGGAAGAGTCAGCAACTTTATGGCTTTGCAATACCATGGCTTTACGCCACACACCTTGACGAATAATTCAACCTCCTCATGGCAAGCAACATAATGACTTTCAAGAATATTGCTAGTGAATAAACGAAGATGATTAAGAAGGGCATGGACCTGTTGGAGAGAGTCTGGGGATGACCAAAGAGAGCTGGGGAAGAGAAGGCTCCAGCAGACATTATAGCATCTTCCAGTACGGAAAGGGGGCCTACAAGAAAGCTGGAGAGGGATTTTTCACACGGACATGCAGTCACAAGAAAAAGGGGAACGGTTTCAAACTGAAAGAGGGTGAATTTATATTAGATATTTGAAAGAACAACTTCTCTCCACTCTTGAAAAACAATTCCCTTTAAAAATATGTCTGAACTTGGCTGAAACTTACTAAAAGACTGGGACATGACAGGAGAAAATATTTTCATCAAATTTACTGCTCGTCAAGGGGGAAGAGGAAGTCCAGTCAGAAAAATTGGTGGGTCCATTCAATTCTGAAATCCAAACTAAAAATAGTAGCAGCATAAGTAAACTCAGGTATAAAATATTTTCTTTTTGTTTTCTCTTGAAACAGGAAATTAATTCAATTAGTTGGAATAGGCCATGCATGTTTAATGTGACAATTTGAAGTGGGAGTGCTACCTTTTAGCCTTGAGAATTCTAATGACATCATTAAGGTTGTTTATAGAAATCTACAAAATTAAATGATTGCTATTAAACACCATCCTTTCTGAGATGGAAGCTGGAATGGTTCCTGGGTCTGATAAGAGAAAACTGTCTTTCATTACAAGATCACTGCTTTGAATTCGAGCCAGGATAACAACAATGAGAAGTTATTATCAACAAAAGACAGGCAATATGCTCTATGAAAGGAGATTATGGTGTCAGGCAGTTTCTTAGGGTGCTGGTACCTTCCTGGGAAATGAGTTTTGCATGCAGTGCTGCTCTACAAGGATATTATGATCAAGCTACTGCCTACCCGAGAGTACAGTCACTGCTCTGCAGAGAGACCATAATTCCAAGTATCATCAAATATACATTTTCCACCAAAATTAAAGTAATTTTATAAAACAGAAAGTAATGGCCTCTAGAATACAAATTGTTTATGAGAAAAAGTAATATACATCTACAGACTAAGCCTCTTTGATGGGAGAAATCCTGAAGAATATCCTGAAGAAAAATATTTTTAAGGGACAGGGCTAGGAAAGAGAGAACAACTTCCTGCTAGTATCAGGAGACACAGGAGGTGTGAGCACATCCACAGGAAAGGACACAAAGGAAGATACAGGAGGAGGGATGAGAAAGATGATAAATTGAGGGGCACAGCTAGAGACCCTGCCTTGGAACAAGGCACTCCTTGCTAGAGTAGGTACAGCCTGAAGGGACTGGAGCCAGTGGAGGACCCATGGTAGCCCACAGGAAATGAGTAAGAAGGAAGGAGCAGCAGAAAAAAAAGGGAGTAAGGAGCAAGGAATAACAGAAAGAAACCATTTTGTATCTCAGTACCTGAATCAGAAATTAAAAGTTTATGTTATTTGGAAATAAAATAAATTCACTGAAATTCCCAGAATGGAGGTTGGTTTTACTCATGACCCACTGGCAAGGCAAGTGACATCAAGTTACCCAGACTTGTTCTAAAAAAGCTTCTGCAGTACTGACTCTCCTAAAGTCCTGGTGTGAAAGGTTATGTTTAGAAGACCAGCACGATTCTAGATATTCCAGAGATTTGTCTTTAATTACATTGTTGAGATACAGCTGAATGAAACATATTGCATGCAGGGAGATGGACCAGGAGGTCTCCTAGTCAGTGATTCTTTCTGGAGCTCAGCTCACAGATCTTACCAGTCTTTTACTCTGTTCTACACTACAAATTTCTACCATGCATATTTGGAAATGGTGGCATGTTACCAAGCCTTTAAAGATCAAGGAGTGTCTTCTGAAAGAACAGCTAACAGTCTCATTTAATTACAAGAATTATGCATCTTCTAGAAAAATGAGTGGATGACAAACAATACCACCATAATGATGTTAAAGAACACATCTCTTCACACAGTTTGGTACTTTTAAGCTCCAACATGCCATCTCTAAAAATAAAATATTTTTATTCAAGTGATTATTTACATAATTTGGTGCACTTTTTTTGGCATAAGCATTAAGAAATTAATTTTTTTATGTGCAGATGTCTGTATTTATGACTCTGTAATTAGCTGAGAGAAATGGCACTGAGCTAGTTTAAACTTTTATATTGTGTGCTAGCTGTTCTCAGGAAGACTTTTGAAGTACAGAGTATGTCCTTGTTTATGTTTTTAACAGCTTCTCTGAGTTATAGTGTGCTAGTACAGACTGTATGAAAGGATCATTATTTGACTGCTGCAGCCTCTGGAAAGACTGTATGGGTTAATAACTTTATTTCTCTTTACAGAATACTTCCATCTTGATGTCATTTAAACTATTCTTTTTTTTCCTTCTCCCAGAGCAGCGTTAGCAAATTGCAATGGTTATAAATCCTTCACTGTGGCTTTTGAAGCTGGAAATGCCAAGGTGCATTCACCATTTACCTCAACAGGCATGCTCATGGCAGCTATTACAAATGAGGTGCAATATATGTCAATGTCATGCAGCATTATTCTGGCTTATCACTGCAGCTGTCTTTGTAAATAACCTTTACAACATCAAAAATAGAATCCTTTACTATTTCTAGTATTTAAACACTTGTTTTTAAATGGCATTGAGATAAATTGCTGGCATCCTTCAGCTGCAAACAAAGGAAGCAAATGCAAACCCATGGCGCCAAGTTATTCACATTGTTAGATTGCTTATGAGTCCTGCTTTGGAGTGAACTAACCATATCCCTGTGGGTCCAAACTTGAGATAGTTTTGGGGAAAGGATCTCCAGAAAGCCCTCTATACAGGTGGTAAGGTTGAGATTGCTCAAGTATATTTTGCTGCACTTGGCACAGTCCTCTCAGTCTATGCCAGCCAGTTTATTTGCCCTCAGAGTATTGCTCCAGGGAGTTCAACCCCACAAAGAAACGACGTCATAATAAAAACAGTACTTGGAGGCATTAGATAACATCCAGCCATGCATGGAAGCTGCATGAGGGTTTGAAGGGATGATGACAGAGGTTTCTGTCTCTATATCTGTAATTGCAGACACCCAGAACTCTTTTGCACATGAGTGTCTCCAGACACTGACATATATACCCTACAGGACTCACACATAGGATATTAACAAGAAAATTGGTTAAGGAAAATGGTTTAATAGGAAGATTGGCTAGACTGATCAAGAATAGGGCTCAGACAAGCTAAATGACCAACAGACTTTTTAAACAGCCTGTATTTCTACCTTTTCCCTATTTTCTCAAGTTTATTCCTCCTAGATCCACCCTCAGCATGATTTCTCAGCCTTTGGCCCTTCCTTTAGGTTTTCTATAATCAGTTTTGCAAAGTCCACAGGGCCCCTCAAGCATCCCACAATACTCAGTCTTGTTTCCACCTGCTTATCTGTAACAATGTCCAGCTTGACCCTCTTCAAGACTGCGCCTGAGTAGTTTTTCAGTGAACTATTAATCACTGTCTGAGCAGTTCTGGTTTTTGTTACTGTCTCAATTATCACCTACCCGTCAGACTTGTGTATCTGTGTGTTCAATTAATCACCTTTCTTGTTATTTATTATTTAATTTATAATGAATAGCTCTTAACCAGGTAATTAATGAAGCAGATGGTCTTACATTCCCCATGCTCTTAAAATGATCCATCAGCATGAATGGTCTGCAAATGAAGTCCAGGATGCATCGTGTGCAACAGTAGTTTTTTTAATGTGTTCTTTGATTTCTAGAATGGTACATTTTTGTAAAGTAATGTCAAGCATTGTATTATATGCTTTGTGGGGACTGGGTGAACCCCCTGAAATGGCCTTCTGCTGTGCCAATGAGTGAGCAGGCTCCTGTAGGCACATAACCACAAATTGAGTGCTTTTATGTTTATCTGTTTCCTCTGCTGCTTCTCTGGAGCTCAGTATGATCCTCAGCCCTTCCAGTCTATCCCATCCGCAGAGCAGTGGATACTGATTTCCTAGCTCCCAAATCTCTCCACACTGCGGGAAAACTGTTGGCCACAGCAACTCAAGCAGCATACCAGACTGGAGCTGCTGACCATGATTGCCTGTTGCACTTTTGGCAGCCATTCTGCTGGCTAGCCTGCACCTCCTGCATGTCTCATGCATATGACATGCAAGCAATCTGCCTGATGCTACTGCAGACTAGGAGAGTCCTGCCAATGGCCTGCAGAAGTGCCAAATCAGCTTGGCAGAATGCAGCAGTGGCCAAAGTATCAGAGTTACTAGCATTCTGCAGAGCAATGGAGGATGCAGCAGGCAGCCTGGCTTTACAGTAGGCAGCAGATACAGCCCGGCTGGCTGCACCCCTCTGTGGAGGTCACTGAAGCAGTCAGACATCACATAGGGAGCTAATGAGCAGCCAGCACCTTGTGTATTACACTAGAGAGGCACTTCCATGAGAAGACACAAAGGTCTTTGTCATGTGGTACGGATGCCTTCAAGTGCAATGCAATATGGATATGGCACTTCTCTCTAGAGTGCTTGCAGCAATATAGACATGAATGAAGCTACATAACCAGTCCAGAAGGGCAGTGAGAACTCTGCAAGATGAATATTGTCAGCAGCACAGGCACAGAAATAATACACTAAAGATGGTAAAGAACAAAAAAAATCCCTATTTTTTTTTTAAGAGCCAAGCAGATCATACACTTTCTTCTTGATCAGCTTGAGACACTGCAAAGAAATAAAAATGCCCTGTGTAGGTAGGAAATAAAGCAAACTAGATGAAATAATACCCTTATTATTTTTGATGCTGAATTGCAATTCCACAGTACTGTTATAGCAGGATGATTTAGCTCAGTGTAATACTCCCAGTTGTCTTATTTTCCTGTTAACAATGTTTGTTTCTCTCTGCGGCTGAAGTAACTCTTCAAGTTTCTGCAAAAGTGATGTATGGAAACTTCTGCTAGTCAACAGTGACTGCTGGTAGAGAAAACACTAAGGAAATATTCTTCTTCATCCACACTTTATTATCTAGGATATAAACCAAGATTTCATGGTGAAAGGGAGCACAAAAAAAGCACAAGAGAAAGGGAAAAACAGGGAATGGCTAAGAAGGTAGTTTCAAATTCTCTGCATTTTTTTTTTAATTGCTAAAACATGAATGTGGAAAAGCTACAATAATGTCTGGGATACAACAAGTCAACCTTCAGATATGTTTCCAATTAAGTTTAGAACCTTGGAAATGCACGTGGGCTGTGTTGTGATATGTCCATGATCCAAAAGCTAAGGCTCTAAAACAAATGTAGGTAGTCACTAGCCCCTAGATTTTTTTTTTTTTTTAGATAAAATGGAAGGCTTTTATTGCAACAACTTCTGTGGTGGAAGCAGGTCTGGATTTATTTGGAGTGGGAGCAAGAGAAATTTTGGGGGCTTTAGTCCTCTCCACTTACTGGAGAGCATATCCCTGTATCTGCTTCCTCTCCCCTCATTCTCCCCTCTCCTCTTATATGTTTAGATTTGACTGTCTGCCCTTAATTTATGAAATTAGACTCCATGGAAATCAAAATTTTTGTCATTGATTTCAACAATTTCCACATGTACCCTCTGTGCTTCTCAGGCACACCAATTTTAGGAACAATCATCCCAGCCACAGCAGGAGGCACTCTGGTCTGCTCTTTGATGGAACAAGCAAGGCAAAACCATCTGTCGATGAATACAGATGTGTGTGAAAAGAGAAACATAGTCCTTTCCATTTGCCTATGCTCTTTACAAGAAGTTGATTTGTGCCACAAACATCTCTAAACATCTTTGAGTTCTCCGAAGTTAAAAATGGAAAGATGGCTTCAATTGAAAACAGAATTTGATAGTTTGAACATTACCTTGCACATATCTCTTAGCTAAACTTAAAATATAATTTTTCATACTATAATGACAGTGGCTGGTTCTCCCATACATTTGTTTCTCAGTGATATTGGCTGATAAAGAAAGGAGAAATCATATACTGATGTCTTTGAACCCTACATCTGGAGAGGACTGCTTAAAATGCAGCATTTGGAAAAAGCACGTTTATTTGTGTCACTGCTTCAGACTTTTATATTCACAAATTGAGTGAAAAATTACACTCTTCATTTTGAAGCATTCTATTTTTTTTATTTCTGACCCACCAATAAAAATAATGTTAATTTAACAAAAAATACAAATTCTACTTTAGATACTTGAAATATAATGGATCTTCTATGTTTAGAATGTCACTCACAGATCTTCCTGAGCTAGTTCACAAAAGGCCAAAACAATTTCAAAGATGAGGTAATTAGTGAAATGGCACAGCCCTTCTAAGTGAAACCATTTCAGAGCATTCCTGAATCCTATTGAAAAAGAGAAAGGTGTGCCTTACAGTGCAGAGCCTGAGACTAGATATGGCATTCATTCCTAAGGTTGCTTATCTCAGCTTGATGGACTCAAGACCCAAATCCATCAGTAAGGACTCTGAGCAGATGCTTTATACATGTGAGTTTTCCTCTTGTTTTCATCCCTTCCCATCTCTAAAAATGTGAAGCAATACTGCTATTTCCTGTCACAGTATAAAGATGTCACTTAAAGCTTATAAATATGAATTCATTAAGCATTTGAATATCATAGCAATAAGTGCACAAAAAGAAAATACTTAATTATTTCTGTCAGAGAGATTTTGGATGGGATTCAGTAAACAAAGCGTGCAGCCACATGCTCAATGAGTACAAAAAGACATATAAAACAGCTGGTTCCTCCCCTGAGCAGATCCATTCTGTGTTGTAAGGCCATAATCCTAAGTCAGTGTTTGTCACAAAAAGGTTTTAGCTAACAGCACTCAGCTGCCGACTAACTCTTGGCGAGGAAGTCATCTGCTCTAAAATTAGCAGCAAAACGTGTCTATAGACATAGAACATATATACTCACACAAACAGGAAGGCTCCTGGAATCATGGAATAATTTGGCTTGGAAGGGATCTCTGAAGGCCTGCAGCCCAATGTTCTGCTCAAAGCAGGGCCAACTTAAATGCTAGAACAGGCTGCTCAGGATATTTTCCTCCTGAGCTTTTAAAATCAATGATCTCTTTAAAGCCAGCAGGCAGCCTGTGCCACAGGCCAGACACTCTTGCTGTGAAATCTACATAGGGAATCATCCTTCAGACACTTTCTAGATTTTTGGTGTTAAATTTTTCTGGTATGCTTTTAGAATAGTTACTTTTTCAATTTTATATCCAAGGTCATTGTATGTTTATGGAGATAAGCTCTTTGAGAGGGGGCTGCATTTTGCACAACCTTTGATAAAGTCCATTCTTAATTGGTAAAGTTGGCAACAAGTGTAATATCAGCCATAACATTAGGATGTAAGGTAAGCAAGATACAGTTATGTTTTATATTCAGTGGTAGTTTGGGTATTTCAAGCTTCTGCCCCTTGCTGCATTAAAAGGTTCTTTGCCCCAGCAATAGGAGTGACATCTATCCTTCAAGAAATCACTGACAAAACTGAGAAACACTTTAGAAAATCCCTTTGTTCTCCAATACAGACAAGAAAGTTTTCCTATGCTAGGACACTTAGAAGGGTGAGATTGCCTATATTTTCAAGTTAATAATGTATAAGTAAAGAAATTTCATGGGGAACAAAAGCAGCTTTTCTGTCATTAGATCCACCTAAAATCACTGGGTGGTGCAGCACCTGTAGTGACACAGGTCACTCTCAGAAGAGAGCTGAAGTCTGCTCTCTTCAACATACACAGAAAATAACAAAGCATCCTTTCCTCTTGTAGAATCAATTTTAAAGGTTTAACATTCTTGGCTTATTATAAAAAACTAGTAATTTTTTGTTGCCTGATTGATTTATAAATGTTTACATATTCTGTTACCCATTGCAATGCTTATCCATGGTCCTTAACTTGGTGAAAGTTGTTAAGTTGTTTTCAAAAAACTGCTTGCTTTAAGGACCACAACCGGCACATAGTATCAGACAGTTTGCATAAAGTCTCATTTTCTGGTGTGTTTGCTTTTTGCGGGCCATTTCATTACCATGCAAATGGAGTTAGGCCATTTTGCAGACAATCTAATTGTTAGCATAATATGTCCTCATTATTTGTATAGTGCAGCAGTTTGCATTAGGCATTACCAAGTGTAACAGATACTAATATAACAGCATGATTTTTGAGAAACAGAGGCTACTTTTTATCAAAGGCTGTGCATACTGGTTACCAAATCCAGTCTAGAATCACCAACAACCCTCAGCGATCCTAAACTGCACAGCTCTTCCAGAGCCTAAATGTGCATTCTTTGTGTCAATAGGAGCATCACTTTTCTGACCCACGTATTTGAAGTTTTCATCCTCTAATGCTTTCATATTTGTACAACTTTTAGCTCTTACATGTTGAAGACAGTATTACACTATGCCTACATATGCAGCAAAGGAATAAAGATAAATAAAGCACTACTAAAATAGCAAATGGAAACCAAACTGATCTCTTTTTAGCTAGCAATCGGAATGCAAAGCTTAAACTTTAATCCTGTTTCCAAACAGTAAATCTTATCTTTTCAGAAAATACTGCCAATTTAGCACTGTTGAACGTTGGAATACAGCCATCCACACATAAACACATTTGCACATTATTTTGGTTGGCTCTTGCTAAAGCCATATGCTGGGGGTTTTTTTAATTAAAAAGACACCTCAGAAAATTTTGCTGTGTTCACACAGAGTAAAACATCCTTAAAGGTTCTAAAATGTCAACAAAATACTAAAGTAGAAAGAATAGTATTCTCCCCTCCACTAATGTCAGTAATGTTTGCAGAGTGAATTTTAACAGCCATTTTTTATGTGTTTATGCAGACACTTCAGTCACTTTTGTACTGACATTTAAAGTTTTGATGCAGGAAGGATCAGTCACTTCTAAACTCCACTGACCAAAAATAAGCAGTCCATGCTCCTTTGCCAGTTACCAGAGCTGTAATCCTCATCTATGTAGCGCAGAGAATCAAAGGAGCGAAAGACTAAGGGCTATTTTTCATTTTCCAACAATATGCAAAATTACTTTATGTAATTGAGTAGAAGAAAATTAAGTATCAGAGGAGGGTTTATATTTTTTCACTCTCAATTTCCAACTAAAAATGTACCCTGTAAATATATATATTGTGCTAACTAGGAATAGATTAAACTGCAACTGTCATGGTACCTCAAATATGAAGGGATTTGTTTCTTGTCTCCTTTCACTTTTGGCACTAAACTTGTGGATTATTGAACAGTACTGGGTGCTGAATGTGGATTTGTCTCTTCTAGTCATCAGGAAGTGATCAATCACTACTGAACTGTGTATACAACTGCAGGGTATCGAGCTGCCATCCCTAGTGCCACTGTTTCTCAGCCATAAGAGGGGCAACACAAGTTCCCTTGCCTTCCTTGCACAAAATCCCCAACATTTAAACAGACTTCAACAGTCTTCCAACAGCTTCTAGATTGACAGTCTCCTGGCTGGAAAAGGCCTGAAAGCCTTTTCTTGAATTAAACCAAACCTTTATTCCTTAAAAAGGACTGAGAAAAGGAACAGAAAAATAAACCAGCTATGTGGAGGGGCTCCATTTCGAGTCATTTTTAATTGCTTCCAGCAAGAACTCTGCTGCTGGTACTGCTGGAGTAGTTGTAAGGAACCATGGCTCCATTGCCTGCACTAGGGAGGGTGAATGGAGGGTTTTTCTCTTGGTATGAAAGTGAGGAAGAGCATCTCCTCTTTGTTCTCTACAGAGCAGTGATCTCCTGAAGATTCAGACAGTGATTCTTCATTTTAAATGAAGATTCATGTCTACAGCAAACCACAGCAACCCAGAAATCTAAATTCTTTAGGGAGCAACAGGTGTGCTGTCAAGAGGATGTGTACACTGATACAACTATGGTAGATTTTTGTAGTATCAGAGGGAGAAGTAATTTGGTATCTGTTCTTTCCTCCTTTGTAGAGACTTTTGTATCCCCCTTTCCTCTCTGGTGCCAGTGATGGAAATGCTGGTAACCTCTTAATCTTGTCTCTGGATGTGGGTGGGTTTAGATGTGAGTCAGCTTCTACAGAGCAGTGGCAGCTGGAACCAGTCAGAGGCTTCAGGCTGCTATTGTTTGCATCACATTAGCAGATTCCTTTGTACTGTCATCACTGCTACCTCACCTTCACAGGACTGAGTTCAGCCTCGGCTCAGATCTCACAGTGTTTCTGCAAATACCCCTCTAAGTCTCTTCATCTTCTCTTCCAAAGCTTCCTGTAGAAATACTGGCTGATTGCAGTGGTTTTATATGAGATAAGAAATACATTGCAGCACAGCCTTCCAGCAATTTGATTTATAGCAGTGTGAACACTTTGGTAATTGAGTAAAATAATTTACTGGTCCAGACTACAGTATTTTACACTTACTAATGCTGATGAAAACTTTTTGTTTTTAAAGGTTTTCTGAGTCTTGCTTACTCTTCTTGGTTAATTTTTGATACATTTTTAAAAGGATGCTTAGTTGCACTGGGAAAGCTGTCTGATGGGAAAGTCCTTCTTAATGTACTTTGTGTTTATGCCCTCAGACAGAAGATTTATAAACAATATTTTAGATACATCTGGACATCTTTTCGCCACGCATATTCTCATCCAAAAGGTCAATAAATATTTCTAGTAAACTTTTGAACTAAAAGATAGTATAATAATATAAGATTCACAGTTATAAATATTTTTGCTAATCAGTGATGTGATCACATCACGTGAATTGGTCTCTTTTTCCTGATTTGTGAAAAAGAGTGAACACTTTATGCTTTCCAGTCTTTCTGTTTCTACTGGGTTCGTTATTGTCAGGGTTTGACCCTGACTAATTGCTAGCACTCTGGCTCTCTCCTGCTGCAGACGTGCAGGAGAGGGGAAAGAAGAAAAAAAAACTGTAAAAACACACACCAATGTCATGAGTTAAGTGAGATAGGACACTGGTAGGAGGAAGCACAGAAGAAAGGGCAGACAGGCTCCAAACTTAAAGTTCCAAAGTGATTTAATTACTAACAGAGTTGGAGGATATGTGAGAGGTAACAATAAACTTTTCATACACTATTTTGTTCACTCACCCCCCTCCCTCTTACGAACCTATTTTTTATTCACCCCCTTTCCTCTTTTTAACCAACAAGCCCGGGTAGGGAGACAGGATGTGGGTATTTTCTCAGTCCACAGAGCAGGTCCATAAATCTATTCATCACCACAATTCTTCTACTACAAATACTCTTCATCTCTACTTATCTCTTTCTCTCTCTCCAGACAGTTTCTCTGCTCTCACCCCCTCCCTCTTAAGAAACAGTCTCTCCACTCACCCCCCTTTCCCTCTTTCTAAACCAACAACATGGGCAGGGGCAGGGAGAGGGTTTCTCTGGTCAGTCTATCAGGGAGAGGGGTTCTCTACTTAGCCATAGGGTCACTCCCACGAGAGACAGTCCTCTGGGAACTTCTTTGGCGTGGGTCCAATCTCATGAGCAACATCCTGCCCGAATTCTGCTGCAATGTGAGTCTCTTTGTCCATAAGGTGCTGTGCAGATTCTCCTGAGCCAAGGCCAGTCTGCTTCCATCCCAGGAGCAAGGCCTTTCTCTCCCTTGCAAGGCCTTTGTAGCTTTAACTCTTTGATGAGACTCGAACTGGATCACAGCTTTCTCCAGACATCCACCTGCTCCTCTGGCATGGGCTTCACAATGGCTAGCAGAGGGTTTTCTGGTCCGGCACCTGGAGCACCTTCTCCCCCACCTTCTTCACTGACCTTGGTGTCTCCATGCTGTTCTCCCTTCACATATTTTTACCTCCTCCTCCTCCTCTAACTACAAAGAAATGTGTGACTACTTTGTTTTGATTTCTTCTTAAATATGTTTTCACAGAGGCGTAACCAGCACCTCCAATTGGCCTAAACTTGGCCGGCAGCATGTCCATCACCTTCAGAGCCATCAGAGATTGGCTCTGCTGGACTTGATGCAAAAACTTCCAGAACTTTCACTCAGGACACACAGGAGCCATCTCTGTGCCACTCCCCACCCCTCAGATACCTCCCCAAGCCTACTACAACAGCTTCTGAGGGGTTTAAATTTCTCTTAGATGGTAAAAATACCTTGCTGATGTTTTGGGCCAATCACAACCACCACAGATCATCTTGGATCTCTTTTGTTTGGCAATCATGTAACCTCAGGGAAGAATGTGAATGTATTCTGTCAATGTACCTAATGGTTTTATGTTGTTTTAACATTCCTGTGTTTGTTCCTCTCTATATTCATTCTCATGTTCTTTGGTTTTTCACTGAGCTAGGACTTTTCATTTGTAACTTGTAGTAATCCACATCTCTTTCTACCTTTTGTGGTTAATCTAGAATCCTGGAATACATTTGGTGATCAATATTCCTCTGAAACTTGTATTTATCAGCAATGAACCCCACATGATGCCACAGTTTCTGCTTACCTGACCAGATACATGTGGGACTCTGAAAAGCCTCCATCTGCCATAGTCTAAATAATATCCTGCCATCTGAAAAAATTGCTTCTTATTTATTGTCCTTTCAGCCTTGTTTGCATGTCTCAGAGTGGTCCAGAAATCAGTTATGTTTTCCTCTGTCGCTGTCTTTTATTAGAATTTTCAGAGAAGATGTGAATCCCAAGTCATAACAAAAGATCACATAGAAGTAATGGATGCCAGTCTTCATTGGGATGATGTGAAAAAACTTGAAATTAAATCATCCAATTCATCAGGCAAGAAACAATAGCTAAAAATTGTTTCTGCTAGAAAAACTGGGAGATTCCAGAAAAACTGGAACTGATTTCTTCCTCTTTGAACAGTGATTGTTTTTCAGTCTGCCCAGGCAGATAGCTTTGCACTCTGCTCTGCAACAGTATAGTGCCAAACTAGGGAGAGCTGAAAGAACAAGGAACTGCTGATTTTGATTAAATGGAGACACAGCCTTAAAAGAATGCTATTTAATTGCATCTAGATACAACGAAACAATGGCACACTACATGGTAATGTCCATTAGGAAAGGCTCTGAAAGTCATTGTACCCAAATCAAATAGGAGTACAACCTGCAAGAGCAGTAAACAGGGCTCTTGCTGTACTTGGTAAGGCATGAGGCAGGAACATATTCATAATTGCAGTGCCAGTGGGTAGGCTGGATTGCACAAGAAGCTGGGAGGGGATAAAGCTGGGGACAGCTGACCCCAGCTGCACAAAGGAATATTCCTCACCACAAAGCATCATGCTGATCAGTTAATCTCGGAGAACTGGCCAGGAAACTGTCCCACTGCTGGGGCAGACTGCGCATGGGTCAGTGCTTGGTGAGCAATTGCAATGTGAATCACTTGTTTGGTATATTGCTTTATAATCATTATTAAGATTTTCCTTTCCTTTTCTGTCTTACTAAATTGTATCTCAGCCCACGTGTTTTGCCTCTTTTTCTATTCTCTCCCCCATCTCTGGGGTATAGAGTTAACAGAGGGCTCTCTGGTGTTGAGCTGTCTGAAGGTTAAACCATAGCAAAGGGAGAGGCAAGTTGTATGTTAGAAAAAGAGAATCCTTTCTAATATTCAGCACCAGGTGGAATTGCTGAAGAGGCTGTGAAGCTGCAGGAGTCCTATAAAACAAATATCTGTTGTGAATATCTTGGGGCATGACATAGTTGGGATTCATCTTGCCCAATTCTATCTGTCAAAAAGCATTCACCATTCAGTTTATCCTCTGGGAAGCCTTCACGGTTAGTGGAGACAGACTTAACGCCAGAGACAATTTATCTTATGCTAAATGAGGTATCTATACTTCATGGAATGACAGGGCGGTTGCTTGGTTAACCCAAAAGGAGTCTGGAGGCACCACATAGTTTTGGCTCTGTTTGGCTTCTATGGTATTTTAATGGTTGTAAGAAAAAGCAAATGTGTGCTACTCTTTAAAAATCATTACATTGTGCTTGTTCAGAATATCTACATCTTTAGAGATCTGTTACACAGACTGATAAATTTTCCCATGAGTGAACGTAAAAAATGCATGGGTGTGGTTTGAAGCAGTTGTTAATTTGAGTGATGGTTCATCAACTTATAGAAATAACTGAGGAACTCAACGATATTTCAAAATCTTTGGCATACAGCTTTCTCTGAAAGATGCAATTGCTAACAGCTATGGTTCTTTACATGCTACTTGCTTATGTTTTGGAAAGCTTAACTTGTTCCGACAGAGAGAAAAGTTTGAGTGGAACCATTGTGCGACTGTCTACACACAAAAGAAAATTAATAGTTTAAGACAACAATATACAAGAATTCCACAAAAATATAATAACTCATGTATTTTGCACTTACAAACTATATCTGCATTCAAACATGAAAACAAAAGCTATCATCCTTGAATGGCTTATTCTGCATGAATTATTTTATTATCTTTAATAATAACAATAACATAATTAATAATAATTTAATAATAAGTAGTGTAGGAAAAACCCCAACACAGTAAGAAAGATAAGGTATGAAGGAGCATTGATCCTGAGCAAAGAACAGAAATTCCAGAAACAACCTTCTCACTGTTGATGACTTTGTAAAGTTGGTGTAAATAGGATCACAATATCTTAACTGGTACTCACATTAAGTACCTTCCATTTGTAAGCAGCTCAAGTAGGAGATTAAACCAGAATGTGTTAAATGTGGTATGACTATTGCGTATGAAATTTCTTATCTTAGAGAAATATAAACACTTTGAAAAGAAAAGGCCACATCATTACCATCATGCTAATTATTATTGATCACTAGAAGTCTGGACCCTAGATAAAAGAGAAAATCATAAAAAATAGAGCACAACTGCCCTTTTCTTTTCCTTTTTTATTCCCAAGCCAGACTGCTCAAACAGGTTTGCAGTCCAACAGCTACAGTGCATGTTAATGACTGCTGAGTCCATACAGCTGTTGCTCCTATACCTCATTTCAGGTTAAAAACATAAAAAAAATTTCCTTTTTACCATTAGTAAGTTAACACATGGCTGATGTGAGAGTAGAGGAAGTACGTACTAACTTCAAACCTGACAATGCACTGGAATTATAAGGATCAACTGTCACATCAACCAACTACAAAAAGAAAACCTTTGAAACCATTAAACTTTGATTAAAGCATTGATATAAACCAGTAGAAGTAGAAGATTAATTAAGTGTACCCAAAATAATTACTTTAAAATTAGCTTGACATTCACACTGGACACACAACTGGAATGAGATGCTTCCTTCAGTGTAGAACTGAAACAGCAAATTAGATTTCACTCAGGCAGAAAAACTTACAGATTCTAAGCCAGGAAAACATATGATTACAAAATTGGCCATGGGTGTAGTAACTTATCTTGGACAATTGCAGTGTAATGGGCTGTCACCACATAAGGACTTGTCCTAAAGTTACTAGTAAAATCTGACTAGGCCAGTGACTTGGAAAAATGCCATAAAGGCTTCATATTTTTTGTGATGAGGTTTGTGCAAGAGTACAGCCAAAATAGGAGAGGATATATATCTTACACAACAGTATAAAAACTTCCTGGGATGGTGAAACTCCTGTAAATTATGACACTCCACTTGGAAAATCACTGTGAAATTTTTTCTACTGACACATAAACTCAGGTTTAAATCAATATGAAGTGGTTTTTGTTTTGTTTTTTAATTTGGGAAAGAATCAAATCATAAGCATTATCATCATAAACTGACCTACACAAGACATCACTGTGTAACAAGTGGAAGATAGCATGTAGGCAGATGGAAAGACTAATTGCAACTGTGTCTATATGCATTTGAAAGATGCTTTTGTTTTTCTTTTAGCAATACATTCAACAGAAAAAGAGCAACTCACTAAAATGCTGTGTCTGACTACAGATGACTCCTGTGGTGTCTCACGCAGTTTAACACAGAGAAACTACATGATGCCACAAAGACGGGGAATAATAAATTATTAATTTGAAATGCCAGTCACGCCACTCTTTATAAAATGAAATAATGCAGAGTATAAACTAATGTCCTAGAAACATTAGGGTTGAGATTCATCTGCTACAACTTCAGACAGCTTTTCAAAAGCAATCTCATTTATGTTGGAAACCCACATGCAGATAAGAAGAATCTAATTCTGAGATTCTCTGTTTCTATACCCAACAATAAAAGGAGTCCAAACAACTAACACCTACAGTCTAATACTGCGTTGTTGTAATGAACACTGCAATGCTGAAAAAAAATCTGTATGCAATCACATGAATAACAGTCTGAGAGAGTTTCTCTGAATTTGATAATTTTAGAATCTCTTTCATTCCATTAGCATTAGCAGAATGTCTGTGGAAACCAGTATGAAAGCAGGTCTCTTCCACGTCAAAATATTGTATGTATCAATAGAGGACAGAATACCTTTATCTTCGATTCTCAGCACACCATACAATCTTTAAGGATGGACCTATCAGAGGGAACAAAGGTGAAACATTGCAGGAAGTTTGCAGACTGTGTCTTCTGCAAACAATGGGCTTTCCCTATGGACTCAAGCAAATCATGGTGTTGCCCAAAGCAGTAGCCCTAAAGATGCAATGCTAACTTCCACACATGCTGTTTGAACCAGCGCTCTCTTTGCAGATTTCGCTTTGCGTTGTATTGGGCAGTGTAAGCAAGTACTGATTATCATGAGAGATCAGAAATACAACCTCAGTTTCAAACATGAATAAAGAAGAAAGAAGGAGGGTTCTCTGCAATCATGTGTGGTAAATCCGAGAGTGAGCTTTCTTATATCTGCAGTGTCAGCCACACCAGGATCACAGAGTAGCATCCTGACCACCAAGCTGAACCAGAACACTGCTTATGAGACACGGAATTACTCCAGCCTGTACTCAAATTTCAGCATTCCAGACCCTGAGCAAGATGTTGCACTGTATGAAAAATCTCTTCCAAGAAAAGATTCTCTGGCGAGCAAACAGAATTAATTTTAAGTGTTAATTGACAAATATTAAATACTTAAATAGAATTAGTAATTATTCTTTCTTAAATCTTTACTGTGAAAAAATGTCATACTTAAACTATACTTTGCTCCTCGAGTGAGGTCAAAGAGGTCTGTGTGGACCAGAACTCATGATTCACTGCATCAGGTAAGTCATCAACACTGTTTCAGAATCTGTGTGTAGATAGACCAAGTGTGGTATCAGCATGGTATCAGCATCCTCTGATACTTGTACAATCTGCATTCTGGAGAGGGATTAGCATCAATTCCAGAGGTTCATACACGGCCACTGCTCTCCCTTATGTGAGTATTTTGATACATCTGCAAGGAAAATTTAGGTGCAGTTTTGCATGAGAAGAATATTTCTGCGAAACCTAACACTCTATGAAAAACTGTGGCTTATTCTCCGCTTTTACTCTCGAGTTATAGATAGAATTTTTTCTGTATATCATGGTGTGCTATTTCCATGCCTTGGAAATCTGAAGGGGAAATGGTGTTCAGGTATGGAGAGTATTTCTTGTATTTTGCCTCAAGCTCAGTAGAGCTGTTAGAGATTTAGAGGGTCACAGCAATGCTTGCTAAGTGACAGTGCTGCAATCTGTTCTTTTGCATTCTCTAAGAGGAACAAACCCCACCTATTGCAAATGCAGTAGGCAGTATTCCTTGATAATAAATTGGGTGACATGAAATCTCAGCATATACATGAAACAGGGCTTTGATCTTTCAGTAGGTAAACTTCTAATCCATTTCAGACTCTCATTGTTTGAATGATGACTAGGCTTCTGGAAACATATATCCTGACTAATTAGGAATGTGACCTGTGTTTGTTGCTGCATTTTTTATGACTGCTATCCAAACTGTAGTGCTACAAAACAATCAATTCTGTAAAGCAATCCAGGCTTCTTCTAAAAGTATATACTACATCAAAACTTTAGTCAATCCAAGTATTTCAAGAAATGATATGTTCTTGTAGTTTACAAGTGTCTCCAGAAATGTTATGTTCTTGTTGATTATGTTAGTGGCTGATGGTTTATGTTGGCCATGATCTCAGTTTTGCTGTCATCTGGCTGTATTCCTCCTGAAGACAGAAGGAATTTCATGGGAGTAGCTTAGATTTCTGCAGGCTGGATAATATCTTGATTGAACTTCATATGGTCTGTTTGGGTCCTTGCCATCACTTGCATTTCTGAGTTGATGCTGGTTTTATCATACCATCTACTCTTTAATACACAGTGCCTCCAAAAGTTATTATTCTTTTGCTGAAACTTTTCATTAACTGGTCCTAATGGAAAATATAGACAAAAATGTTTACAGCACCTGGGTGCATACTGAGAATTATGTCTTGCTCAAACCAAATTGCATATATCTGACTTTCTTATTCATAATATTTTAACTGCTTTTTTGGCTCCAAACATATATCAATCCAGAAACAGAAAAATTCCACCTCAGTATAGCCTTGATGAAATTGATGAGATTAAAAAAACAGCTAAAATATATAATTTCTCTATAAATTACCCCTAAAAAGTAACACTAGTAATAAACCCTACTGCCAGACCAAAACAAAACAGGAACCCTAATCTTTAATCCTTACCCTACTCCTAAAATTAAACAAAGCCCTAAACATAACTGTAACCCAAACCCTTAATCTAACCAAATTTTAAACCTAGCCTTAATCCCATTTATCAACCTAAACCTATCTGCACTCAAACATATAATCTAAATTTTAAGCACAATCCTAAATTTTAATCCTAAACCCTACAAAAATGCTAAAGCCAAACACAATCACTGAGCGCTGTCTAAATATGAATAACACCAGTGAATCATAACTCCAACCTAAAATGTCATTTTTTGAAGATTTGGAGTAACCCTGACTCTGAAGTCTAAACATAAAGCCAAAGTATAATTCAAATCGTTGTCTGTAATTTCAGACATAACTTCTAAACCTAATCCTAAATCAAAGTATACTTCTGCTCTGCCCAAACCAATAATTATTATTTCAAACCCTAATACTAAACCTGACAATAATATTTGGCCACCCTGTTACCTTCACCCCAGCAATAAATCAAATCCTCAGCTTGAAGTGAAGCGTTAACACAACAACAAACTTAAACTGAATCCTAACTTGAAGCCCAGGATTAGATTTAGGGCTTTGGTGTTACAGCATGAATGAGGGGCTGGGGATTAGAGGCTAGGGTTTGGTTCTGGTTTGGGATTAGGGTTTTAACTATGGGCTGAGGTTTTTCTTAGGATATGGTTTATAATGGGGTTAGTGATTGGAGTTTGTGATAGGGTCTGGGGCTTGTGATTAGGGTTAGATATTGACGTGAAGATTGTCATTACAGAGTGCTTTTCCATGGCATGGGGGATGTCACAGAAGAATAAATTTAAAATTTAAATGTAAATAGAATATGCAAAGAAAAATAAATGGTGGTGATGTCAAATGACTGGCTCCAGACAATTTTCGCTAAGGCATTCTTTAAAAACTATAGTGTAAAGTAGTTGAACAAGTAAGCCATGTTTGTAACTTCTCACATAAAATGGCCAGAAAACCAGAATATAGTGCTGATTTTTAATTATATTAGTGGTGATATCGACTAATAGACCAAAACATCTGATGCTTACACAGTAAAATTACTGGCTCATGATAAAAAATTGAATTAGAGAAGTTATAGGTAGATACCAGGCACTAGGGAAGTCTGAAAAGTTTTGTAGAGTTAAATTATGTATATTTTATCTCTAGAAAAACCTATATAAAGAGTTAGAGAGACAGAAATACAATTCACAAAGTCTATGTAGAGTTGTAAAAGGTATTCAAAAAGGCTGGTCATCAAATGCTCTTCAAAAATTTATTTTATGATGGGATAAGAAGCAAATCCATCACAAGACAGAATAACAATTTAAAAGTTGGAATCAGTTAGTTTTTGGGATATATGGAAGCTGCAAGTGGAGTTCAGTCTGCATCACCATATTGATGGATATTAAAGTGACAGAATTTGATACCTAGTATTTGGGTTTTTTAAAACAGCAAATCAATGTACAGGAAGATCTTATGAGATTGACTGATACAGAAGAGTGAAGGAGCAAAAATCATGTTCAGTGTAAAATGAATGCAAAATGACAGAGAGGAAAAAATAACTCTACCATTGTAAACAGAGTGATTCATTCTGCATGTGTGTAGAGAGGTAGTTGATTACTGGGACTTCAAAAAGATCTTCAAAGCATTTCAGAAAAAAAAAAAAGAAAAAAAGAAAAAAAGAGTATAGATCACCACAACATTCTGCTCTGAGGGTAAAATAAAACAAAGCAGAAAACATGAGAGTATCAATGTACACAGGAAATGTCTACCTCTTTGTGGAGCATTCTGTGTAGTTCCAATATCTGTCTTACAAAAAAGGATAGGATGGAGTAGTTTTAGAAAATAAAAGAGTGAGAAGGATACCGAAACAGGTGAAAGAGATTCAGTGCAAAACCAAATTAAATAGACTAGTACTCTTCAGTTTGGTAGAGAGAGCAGGGTTGTGAAGAGTTGTTCAGTGTCTCTTCCAATATGGGAACAAGGTGATACAAAATATAACTAGATTTAAAAGTAATATAAAAATATAATATACGTTTAAACTCAGGAAGCACTTTCCTGTTTAATGTTGTGGTAAAGTTGGCAACAGTTCACTAAATGGATGGCTGATACATTGAAGAAAAGTTGATTGCATTGAGAAATGCAGAGATATCTCTAATTCAAGAATCTTAATTCACTAGGAACAATTCTGCAGTACATACTAAAAATATTCTGCAGTATAACAAAATATTTTCAACTATGTATTTATGGTCACTGGCCACTGTAGGAGGTAAGATTCCAGACTAATTATGCATTTTGATTTATCCTGAAGTGACACCACCAATACTTCAGTTTGATAGAACTGATAAGGAACCAGACCAGAGTGGATGGATAAAAAGGAAAAACATAAGTGAATCAAAGCAATAGAAGAATGAAAAATAGGTCAGATCCCAAAATTGAGAACAGAGAAGGATGAAAAAGGAACAGCAGAGAAATGATGGAGAAAACAAAAGGAATAAAATGCAGCAAAGGATACAAGTATCCTTCAACACTCTGACCAGAAAAAATGTGGAGAAGTACTGCTGGGGTAAATAGGAGAACACAGATATGAATTGCAGGAAAAGGCAAAAAAATTTTAAAAATATAGTTTCACAAATCTAACTGAAAACTGAGTAGAGCTATGACTGTTCTACACAAATATGTTTACATAGATCAGGAGTATAAGCTGAAGGATAACATCCTGAGAATGAATAGGTGTAAGTTGGCCATGTATATATCAGGAATGGAAATTCTGTCAGCAGAGCAGTGACGCTCTGAAAACAGCCTTTCAGTTGGAATAGTTGGTGCTATTTCCAAAATTGTGAAGAAACACAGCAACACATCAAAACAGGAGACTAGAATCTGTGAACTCATAGCCCATTACATTTCTAGGTCCCATGTTTAATATGCCAGAAAAAAAAGTTTAAGGGAAAACAAGCCAGATTTGTCCCAGTTTTTTTTAATAGGATGTGTTTATGCATCCCTCTACCTCATAACAAATTGATTCAGCACAGAGCTTGCAGAGGCTATTCAGTTACCTAGTTTGGTGTCCTGTAGTCACAGGCCATTACATTTCTTTCAGCTAACTCCCTCTTGAGTGAAATAAAATTTCTTTGCCCAAAACACGTTTTCTAGGTAGCTATCTGAGTTCAGTTCAAGGAATTTAAAAGATTGAAAGTGCAGCACTGCCTTCAGAATTTGTCCCTTTGGATGACCATCTGCACAGTTAAACTTATTTATGGAATGTATCTAATTTGAGCTTCCTTACCTTTAGATTTTTACTGTACTATTCTCCATGAGGTTAAAAATCATCTTGGAAACTAATATTTTCTGCCTCTTCAAGTATTTATACAATACAACCAAGTTAACTCAGATCTTCTGGAAAAGATAAAAAAGTCTGAGCTAAGCTGTTTGTTGTAAATTATTTCCTCTAACCCACAAATACTGCTTGCGTATCTCTTAATTTTTGCTATTTTTTCAGCGATTTTAGTGAAATATAGATAGCAGATTCATTTGTGCAAGCCTTCTGTGCTGGAGTTCATATTTTGGAATTATAGGTCTTTCAAATACAGGTATATTGAAAAGTTATGTATTAATAATCTACAAAATTTGGCAAAAGACTGTTATATCAATGTATCCTTGTTATATGCATCTGTTTTCCTGGCTCAGTGAGTGATGACTTTTGGAGAAAACACTGAAAAGATGAGGGGAATTGCTGTGAATTATAAATGAAGTGCATTCACCTGTGGAAATTTCCACATTCAAGAGGCTTAAAAAGCCATGCACAATGAGAGGTCAAATACAGGACATAGATACCAGCAACAAAGCAAAGTCTGTGATGAAGACCTGACAAACCTGTATTAGCATCAGAGTCCAATATTCTGACCAATTTGTATTAGCTATTCCACACATGGAGGAGGATTTAAAGTTTAACATCAGATTTACTGATTTGAATCTCTTTTGACATTACATGAAAATTTGATTTTTCAAGGTCACAGCAACACACTTGAATCACAACACCAGTACAAATAATCAGAGTATACTGCTGGAATAAATAGCTGAATCACAGAACTATCATTCTCAATAATATGCTTGCTATCCTCAGCTGCCGGCAAGGTATATCTGACAAGAATGAAGATCACATGTCACTCTCATAAAAGTAATTTTTCTTTGTTGTGCAGTTTTTATACTCTCTGTTGGTCACACTCTGTGTTGTGTTCTCTATTACAAGTTGTGTAACTATTTCTGCTCTTTTAATTAAGGGAGGGACAGAAAAGTGGTTGATACAGTCAGATGGCACTCTTGGTTGATTTACACAACTAGTAAAGCCAGTTGATCCACTCCACCAATACAGGTGGCTAATCACAGCTCAGAGAATATTCTGAGTTGGAAGGGACTCACAAGGATCAAGTCCAGCTCTTAAGTGAATGGGGGTTGAACCCACAATCTTGGCACTATTAACGCCATGCTCTGACCAACTGAGCTAATCCTCTCATTTGATGTAGCCATTTATACAGAAGAATGACAACCATCCAATCTTCTTTGTGCTGAGTTCAGCTTTCTTTGCATCAGACATTACCATTCCCTACATCCCTCTCTGAGCTTCATGGGCAAGGCACCATCTGAATCTCCTGTGAGCCTTCTGACACTGTTGTGGGTCATTGATAAGTCACAGCCAGACAAGGCCCTGGACAAACTGTAAGGTTAGGAACAAAAAAATTGCCTTCTGTTTAATATCGTTTTGTGCTACATGATCTACCTCTGCATCCCAAAAACTAGTCATCACTAGCTAATTAAATCATCGCTTAAAAACAGGTGAATTGCATGTTCAGATCAAAACTTGGACCTGAGGTGATGGCAGACAGACTGGAGTCATAATGCTGGTCTTGTTGGACAAAACCATTAATTCAATCAAGAAAAGTAAAAGGTAGGGTGTGGAGGGAAATCCACAAGTCAATCCCGTGGAAGAGGCTGAGCTCTCCGAGCTCTCTGAGCTCCCTGAGCTCCCTTGGAGGGATTCTGATTCAGATGGGGATGATAATCTCCCAGTCTAATCCCTCTGCTCCTCTCCCCAGAGACTGTAAAGTTTTTATAAGTTCTGATTGGTTAAAAGTTTTGTGTTACCCCAGTTATGTAATTTGATTGATGCCTGACCCCCCCTCTTTTCTGGAAAGTTCTTCTTTGTTCTCCCCACGGTTGTTCCCCCATTGGTTGTCCCTTCCCCACTCCCCCTCCTGGTTGATGGACATTTGACTTACCCTATCCTGTCTCCCCTTACCCCGTTCTCCACTGGATGTTCCTGATCTCTCCACCCCCCGCCCCCTTCAGTTATAAGGGGCTGCACGCCCTTTGTGCCTTTGAAGGATCCTTCCCCTCCTTGCTGCCTATAGCTGCCCTTAATAAACGGCAAGTGCTCAGGACCTTCCGCCTTGCTCCTCTTTACCTGCGTGGCTGTCTCCATCGTGGCCGTCTCCGCTGCCCTGGTCACAGAGCAGAACGGCACCTCCACCAGCCGGCCAGGGCACCTCGCATTGCCGAGGCCAGACCTCCCGTCCGGGACGAGGAGGTCTGTGGTCAGCCTGCGCTTTTGCTCCGGCAGCACAGGGACTCGCGCCGAGGATTGCGACCCTGCCTGGCTGCTAGCCTGGGCTTCAGGCCGGTGGGAGCGACAGTCCCAGCCCGACTGGCGTCCGAAGGAATAGAGCCTTCGGCAGTAGGGGATTACCTAAGGTAGCCTCAAGTCCAAAGTAAAAGAATATATTTCATATTCATACCATGCAGAAGTAAGTCATCTCTGAGCTCTGTGCTCATGCAGCCAAGGATTGTGTTATCCTTAAATTGTCACTTTACAACATGGGAGTTAATAGTGAGTTGTCCACCAGTTGCACTCCTTAAATTGTTTCTGATGACACTGCTTTCCAAGCTACTACCTTCCATTTTGTCTCAGTTGGTCAGAGTATGGTGCTAATACAAGGGTTGGGAGTTCAATCGGTATATGGACCATTCACTCAAGAGCTGGACTCAATTATCCTTCTGGGTCCCTTCCAACTCAGCCTCTTCTGTTATTCATTTCTGATTTGTTCAGACAGTCTTAATTATCATATTGGTTATCTTAAATGATATATAAAGTAATTCAAATTTTTCTTTCTGGAAAGTTGCTCTCCAACACACCCTCTGACTAAAGATAGATATTGCATTCTAGGACAGCTTCTCTGTCTGTTATGGAAGGGACAATCAAGGAGCTCCAAGTGCAACCTAACTCAGCCATGAGGAGTTCTAATGCCCTTGAAAGCTGCATCAAATTGTGCCAGACTGCCGTTCCACAATCCAATGGAGCAAAAGGACACTTGTCTTTGGTAACAGGAAATTTGAGCCTTTATGTAAAATTTGCTATGTCATAATAGCCAAGATTGGTACAAACAGGCAAGACAGAAAAGATTTGACTGCTAGAAGTGGCTCTGGTTTGAAAGTTAAAAACAAAGCAATGAGAAGTTGAAGAAGGAGGTTCTAGGATAATTGAAAAAATATAACCCTCAAAATGTATATTTTTAGATTACAGAACTGCTGACAAAAGAACAATCTGGAAGAATGGTAAAAATTTCAACAGATGCAGGACAGGAAGTACTGGCAGATGACATTTCTGTGATTCTGTTCAATATATTAATGTAAGACATGACTGTATTATATATAAACTGGAATACAACAAAACCAGGTGTCTCCAAGTTTAGAAAGCATATTGGACATATAAGACATTAGGAATATTTTTGCAGAACTTCATATTCCAATTTACTTAAATGTGTTACAGAGTTATTACCAAAGCATATGACTTTATTTTAAAGAGGTTTTTTTTCTTCATCTTGCGGTATTTTTTATTTGTTGCTCAAATAAAATAATAAAATCAAATAGGAAATATCTGCTGAAAAATGGATAAAATCTTATCTATGGAAGAATATCACAGGGTAAAATAGAAACTCAGCCCAAGGAATGTTGAAAAGTGTTTTTCTGTGAATATGTGACCATGGATATAGATGAAATCCATATACCAGATGTTCAGTTTAAAAAAATCAAAAACCTCTTTGAGGTTGATTCTATTTCTGCTTCAGTAAATATGTGGATTTTCTTTACTTGAATTGGGAGAGATAGCTAAAAAACTTCCTAAACACAGTAAATTAAACTATATGAATCAATAAACTAGCTTGTATACATACAAAACTTAGAAGTAAAATGGCTAGATTGTGAGAGTTCCTTTTCAGGGTGCACCTTTAGATGCCATAGGAATGTTAGCATTTTACAAAGTATGCACCTGGCTCACTCACTGAATATAAAATTTGCTGAATAGGAATTTGCCTAGAATTATTACATCAGGCTCAAAAGGGTATTATTAGTCTGTTGTGAAACAACCTTCACAGAAGAAATGCAGTTTTCCGTGATTTGTTTTGTGTATTTAACAAGAGAGTAGGTAGAGATCTGCTCTTACAGTATACAGTGTTTTTTTGAAAGCACAGCAATATTGAGCAGTCTGGACTGTTCAGAGAGAATCAGCAGTATCTCAGCCTTTCAAGGTTGAAATCACCATGCAAAGATACAAGATAAAAAAAAAGAGAATGAAAAACAAAACGGTGTTAATCAGGATGTTCCGTCTAGTTGGGACATCGCTGGGAATTATCATGTCATCAAATGGAGTTTTCAGGGTAGCTGATATTGGCTGGAGCTGGTGTAAAACAGCAACTCAGCAGCAACTAATTTCCATCGAGACAACTCTTCACCTCCTGTCTGGCCAGCAAAGACATCTTCAGACACCTCACTGGGTGATGAGCATGCTCATGTTTAGCCAAATAGCTCTTTGCCCACAAATGGATTTGCGGGGATTGGGCACCTAAATGCCACCTTTCCTCCTGCTTCTTTTCTCTTGCCCTCCAGCACCAAAATTATTGTGATACAATCAAACATTTAGAGCTACAGTTCTTGTTTGTTAGAGGCTCTCCTGTTGGAAGCTGAAGGATGTTGCTGACTGCTGCACTGGGGAGGTGAGGAAGGTGTAGAAGAACCATTATAACCTTTAAGTTCTCTTCAAGAATTTGACTATACAGATAATTAAGAACATCCCAAGGGAGATGGATTGCTGCAGGAATCCCCAAGGAAAGCACAGAGCGTCCAAGGACCAGCACGTTATGTAGAAACAACTTCCACAGGAAACGGGACAAGAGGATCAAAGTCACGGGTGGATTTCAAGTCTACCTTTGTCTGGTTCAAAAGAACATCATATCCCATAATTCTGGGTGTCTTCAGGTTTCTGTGAAGGCCATGGCTTGTATTGTCCAAAATCTGTTGTATGAAGTCTTTCTTTCATCCTTGAAGTCCTTTCAATCATACAAAAATGCAGTTTTTCTCCTCCTCACTGCCATAAATTTTCAGCTTACCACTTATAATTCTGCCTTGATAGTCTCATATCTCTGAGTGGGAGTAAGATATGAGTCACATTAAACCGTTGTATCCAGCTTTATGAACTTCTCAGAACCTGCGCCTGGTGCCAGTCTGTGTCACTTTGGGTGTCTGAACAAACGAAGGTAATGCATTTATGTCATCCCCTTGATGCGCAGCAGTCGACAGCATGCTGTTTGCACAAGCAGGACTCTTGCCCGTGAGGGCTGTCAGTCCTGTCATTGGAGCAGATCTCTTTCAGGACTCTAAACCCCAAGGGTGTTAGTGCAACTATTTCTTCCTCACCTTAAGGAAAGATTCTGCCTGATTAACCTCCCTGTTCAGCCTGAATGTGATTCTATTGCACTGAGCTGTGTGAATATACTTGTGTTGAAACAAATAAACAAAATCTCAGAAAGGCCATAAACATTAGAAAATAGTCCTGTTGGCTGCTTCTGCCTGGGACAGAACTCAGTCTAAAAAACTACAGAAGCCAAATAGATAAAAGTGAAGAATACACAGCCATACACTAGGAAAAAAAATATTTAGGACCATTTTGTGACATTCTTTGAATACAAATGTAAGTGGAGGATAGAAAAAAAGAAAACAAAAGAAGCATTAATAAATGCTTTTACATTTCCTGATGCTTCATAAAAAAAGTGATAATCTGCTTCTTCTCTGTGTGAAATTAATATTCTTTTTTTGAGTTCTGATAATCCACTGGGAAGTGGTAAGGAAATATTTTGATGTTAGGGAAAATAGCTTCTTTTACCTGAAATGAAATAGTTTTCTTTAATTCTTTGATGCTTTGATATGGAAAGCAGTCAGAAAGAAATTAATAAGCAAAATAACTTTAGATCAAATCAACTAAACATTCTGTGGTTTGATTTTTTTTCTTCATTGAATGTACTTAGATACAAAAAAGTTTCCATTCTTCCCTGGAAAACATTAGATAACCCTAGAATGCATCAGAAAGAAATAGACAAGGTAAATTTTATGTTTCAAAGGCACCAGGATACCAATTTGAGATATTAAAGACCCAAATTCAAACTGTTCTTTTGAACCAAGAATCTTTGCCAATCAAGATGAGCAGCTTTCTCTTTCAAAAGAGATATAGGATATGCTTACATGAAGCACTTCACAGCACTGACAACAGAAAAGACAAATTGGAAAACACAAAGGAGGATACAAATAATTTGATTTACCAACCTCTGGCTCAGCTGCACTTGAAAAACTACCCTAATCCAAGCTCTTCTACCCAATGTAATTCAAAAGGTATTTTTAAATGTCACCTGGACGCATGGAAAAAAAATTAAATTACCAGGAAAGCTTATGAAAATTAGGCTTGTGTGGCATTGCTTTGGAGGTATTGGTTACTGAATTGTTAAAAAACCCAAAAAGCAAACAACCAAAAAAACCCTCCCAAAACCAAAGAGTGTATTTTAGTCATATTTGCAAAAAATTACAATTATCACAAGTTCTGTTTCAAAGTTGAGAACAAAAATGGTAGTAAGTCTTTGGGTAAAATTTCCATTTTAACGTAATCTTTAATAAGGCAGGTTTCTAAAAAACTTCAGGGATTTTTTTTTTTACCTTTCTGTTTTTTAAAATATGCATCAAACTGCTAAAAATTGAAGAGATCAGTAACTCAACACCTGTCTCCTTATGGAAACTGGGCTCCTCACATTGAAATGTTACTTACATCTGTTTTTCACACCATGCAATCATTTTGCAAATGAAACACATACAAAATACCCAGAGAACAAATACCATTTCAGTGGAATAAAACCTCACCAAAAAAATGCTCTAGAAACTGAAATGTTGCCATATGAGCAACACCTGAGAAAATTCTCTGTCATAAACAGATAGTAGAGAAACTAGTGTAAAATTTGTCATTTACTAAGTGTTCAGGTCCTCTACCTCAACCATTTTTAGAACTACTTGGCATTAAGTTACAACGTTCCAATTACTTTGGTTAGCTGACTCACCTAGATAAAACATATGAGTACAATTGTGTCATTTGTTTTCAAATCTACATTTCTCTTATAAGGATTACTGCTTTTTTAGATTTAAATTTCTTGCAGGTGAAGGTGCTACTTGTGTTGTTTTGAGTAATTCAAGTTTCCTGTCTTATTCTCTTCTTTTACTGACCTTTGCCACACCTCTTTGTACATTATACTTGATGTTTGTCTGCTGGTGAAAAAGATTAATTTGAAGGAGGTTGCTTTTGCCAGCTCAAGAAATCACTTTTTTTGCTGAGTTAGTTTAATGTATGCTGAATTACTACTTTCACATGCTCACTGGAATCAAGACAAATGAACAGAAGCACATTCTGAACATTTATCATTTTTCTAGCAAGCTACAGTCACATGAGAAACTGTTTAGTATGCACAGAGTGGTTACAATTAATTTTAATATATTTGGTTAAGCTTATAAGTCCTTTCTTCATAGCATA
Source organism: Grantiella picta (assembly GCA_013397955.1). Taxonomy (NCBI): domain Eukaryota; kingdom Metazoa; phylum Chordata; class Aves; order Passeriformes; family Meliphagidae; genus Grantiella; species Grantiella picta. The sequence continues at coordinate 1,492,842 of VZRM01002768.1, read as the reverse complement.
GGGTGACTACCTCTTGAATTAAGAAACACTTAACATACTTACAAGATGGATGTCAGACATGAAAAGAGTAGACCTTTTATTTTTACATCATAACATCATCCACAACAAGTTACAGAATGGTTTGTTTGCCCTTGAAAGCATTGTTGTCCTCTCCACCAGGGACAATGCACTCTTAAACTAAAATTAGGAGCACCACTGGATGAACAATGACAAACCAAGGGGAGCCCATTCCAGTGCCTAACCACCCTTGGGGTGGAAAATTTTTTCTAATATCTAAACTAAGCATCCCCTCACACAGCTTTATGGGGTTACCTCGGGTCCTCTCACTGGTCACCAGAGACATCAGTGCCTACTCATCAATTGGCAACTGCTCTAAAGTAAAGAGGAAGCAGAGTGTGTCTCCCAGATCCTGCTGAACTGTAAATTGTATTTTCTTAGGGTAATCACTTTTTTGTATCACACTGTCTCTTTAACTAATGAAATTAATGTATTATAAGGGAAAAGTGGGACAAAAATCAAAACGTGTGACTACTGCATAACATCTACATTGCTATGGTTGTACAGCATCAAGAGAGAACCTTCTATTGTGATTTATAAAGCAGTTTACAAACAGGTTAAAAAGAAAATGTTTGCAAAATATGAGACCACAAATGAAAAAATGCTGACAATATTGGAATTCCGTTGAAAATTATTATTATTATTATTATTAATAATACTATCATCTTGTTCTTAGCTACATTCCTATGGAACTAAAATTTCAGTCTCTGCCCATTACACCATAAACCACTTTAATATCCAGGTGTATATTTCAAAGATAAACATCTGTGTACTGTTACAAATTAGGTCATTATTACACTGATAAAAGTATCAAATATTTGAACACCTTAAACAAATCAACATGCAAATGGCATTTTTTTCATTTTTTTTTTTTTGTGACAGAAGAGAAAAGATCAAATGTTTTCTCTATTTACATTGGGCTTCCAATTTATTTGAGTGCAGATGGGTTTCCAAACTTGCCAGCTGTGCTTGGGAACTCCTTCACTTCTTTCGCTCACGTTGTAAGTCTCCCACAAACACTGAATGCAAGATCTAGATACTACTAGATCTCATTTCCCTCTGCCCAGTCCTACCACTTGCTTCTCTGGACATCTCTCAACATCCACAGGGGTGTAGTACTGTAGTAATTCCATGTCAGTTTCCTAGCTCACCACATTGATCCATCACCAGATAAAGCCCTCCACAGATAAGATCTGTGCAGCATCCAAGGCTGCACAAAAGTGGGGTTCCCAGAATATAGAGGGATGTCAGATTTAGTTGTTATCTATATTCCCTTTTTTTTACTCTATCATTTTATTGGAATCTTACTAAAGCATCTGTTTTATTAAGTCATTTGTTTCCAGGCCTGTATCATTGAGCCCAAGAAAGAACTTGCACTGTTTCTCTCACCCCTGTACTGGTGCAGACCAGTTTCAATCTCTGCATGAGCACCTGTGAAAGTGGCTGCAGAGGGGGTTATTCTCCAGAACAGTGCTTTTTAGTGATCCTGTTTCCCTCTTCCTTCCATCCTAGTGTGCAAACAGTGCACAGCAGTACCATCCATGTTTGTAATTTTTAAAAAACTGACAAACGGGCAAAATTCTTTCATCATTTGGATTTTCTAGTGATATGAGTCCTCTTTCAGCCCCATGTTGAAAATAAACACAGTCCTTGTTCATTAGGGATGGCAGTTAAATTTAAGAACACATCTAATCTTCAGCTAGCTGTTGGAGGGTTCTCCTCTTTACAATGAAAATAAACACTTTAATTCAGCTCTGCTTGTGTCTGGCTGTGTATCCCGCTGGTCCAGATCCTGATCCCTGGGACTGATTTCTCAGGTTCACCTCAGAGCTGCCTCATCACCATGGGCTTATATGATGATCATGGCCATGGTTACCATCACTGGACCTGATCCTGACTTCAGTTCACAGCTCGACCTCTGACTTGCCTTCTCCCCATGGTCTCACCCAGTTATCTGGACCTTTGGCTGGCCCTGATCACCTTTCTCAGGTCAGTCTTGCCTGTCTCGGGGTGCTGAGGCTGAGCCTCAGCTATCAAGGTCTCTGTCCTGCCCTAATACCATGTTTGGGTCACGATCTGTTGGAGAGCACCTGGGTCTTTCTGCTCCCCAAACTAACAGTGTGAGAGTTGTGCAGCTGTGTACTGCTTTGTTTGATCACCGTGTAAGTTACTTGTTATTGACGACTTTAAAGGACAAAACTAAAACTGATGTATTGGCTGTACAAACCTCCTGGACCAGAGGAAATAAAAAAACCAGTTTGAAAGTAAAATGAAAGCTCAGCTGAGCGGTTCATCTAACATCTTTAAAAAAGCAGGATGATATAAAAGTGAAGGAGAAAATTAATAAACACCAGGAATAAAACTGACAGTTTTTGACTGCATCTCAAACTTTAAATAATTGCCAGAGGCTAGAGGCTCCTGAGATGATTTACAATGAATACTAACAAAAAATCTTGTCGACCTTAAGTAAATAAATCCATGACTCCAAAGGGTTGTGCTGGTCTGACATAATTCAATATGCATAGTATGGAAAAAATGTGTAAACTGTTCACCTCACACCTCGCATAAAGTAATAGATGTTGTCAGAGGAGCACTGGAGTCAGGACGTTATTGGTTCTTGAGAGAAAGTTGCTTCCAGAACTCAACTCGTGCTCATTCTTCAAGGCCTCTGTAGGGCACTCTTTTATAACTATGCATAAATATGTCTACATTGCTATTTCATTCAGATCTTTACTTGTTAATGAAAAGGCCTAAAAATATCCAACGTTTCAGCAAATGAATTTGTGTCTAGCTGTCCTTTCCAGTGAAAAGCTGAGGGCAAGGATGGAAAAATCTGAGACATGTCTCACAGATGTAAGTCTGCAAAGAAGCTGATCATTGTTTATTATCCCTGTGAGGACTCCTTTTGAAAGATAAACAGGAGAAGACTGGAGTGAGTCTGTGAACAAATGGGGGTGCAAGGCCTTTATACCCTAGAAATTAAATATCAGTGAGGAAAAAAGACTTTAAGACACACAATATCGTGCATCACCTTACCCCTGACAGCAGGGGACTTCAAGAACCATACTGTTATCCTTCTCTCCACATTTTTCTCTGCAGTTTTACACCAGAAGATGAAGGGTGAAAGTTAGGGGTGCTAAAAATGGACTAATTTACATCAATTTTTCCAGTTTTCATTTCAATAGTGTTAGAAGATAGAATCTAATGTCACGTTCTACATTTCTAATGTCAAGTTCTGCCCCTTACCACCTGAGGAAAAATGCACAGGGCTCTTAATTGCACCTGGCTACTGATACTTTGCTACCATTCACGTTGCCCTTTGCAATAACAAGCTCAGTGAGAATCAGGTCTTAGTGTGCTGTGCGTTGTAAAACCCAAAAGACAGAGTTTTTGCTCTAGAACTGATACATTCAAAATTAAAACAAGGGCACAATGCACCCATGCACAATAAGATGAGTCAAAAGTGTTAAAATTCCACTTATCTTCCATTGAAAAAATTTTCAACTGCAATTCAGCTATTTGCTAGAAATCACCTTGAAATTAAGATAAAGGGTGTGAATTGCTAACAGAAATAGTAATTATATATACAATTCATATCACTTTTACAGACTATAAATCTTCATGGAGGTGTTTGCTCCTAGCTTCAGCTCTAATAGGTCTTTTTTAATGTCTTTATTAATTTTGTCTTGTTTATTGTTGTAAATGTATCACCATTCTCCTGCTCACTGAGATGAAACTACATCTTTTTTTCTTACTGCTGCTTCCCAGGAGTATGAAACACAAATGAGTTACACCTTATCAAACCTCACATTTTTCTTCTGTGATATAGCTAGTCATGTTTTCTTGCTGGTACATAATTCAACTTGCAGATATCTCATCAGCCTCCCTCTCTCCTTGACACCTGTCAACCCTTTGTCCTCTTGGTGAAGGTGTTCAGTGCATTATTATTCCAATCTGAGGAAAGTCCTTGGAAAGTGTCTTTCAATAGGGTGTGTAAGACCATTGACATACAAACTCATGCCTTTCTCTAAGCATCTATTCAGGAATGGCATGAGTCAGAAAGCTAAGGTGATAATGAGAAATAGTCGTTACATGCCTTATGCATTAGAGACAAATCAAATTGCAGTGTGTTCTGAGGATCCTGATCCTGCAGAGAGCTCAGTGCATGCAACAGAGAACCTTGGATCATAAATTTGTATAGCTGGCTGTAAGATTCAATTTCTAATTCCCTCAACTGTGCAAAAATACTTAGAAAGTGGCCAGAATGTTTCTTATTTCAGCATTGAAATAGGACCTCCAAAAAAACCTGGCATGCTTTAAAGGGCAGAAATAAGCAATGTGAACAAACAGTAAAGGCTGGGAAAAAAATGTAAAGTTAAGGTTATTACTGACAAGGATTGATGGGCTAAACAGAGATGTCAGTGAGTCTCACAAGTAAGGAAAGGACAAATGCTGACAGGTGAGATTATCACAATTTTGGCAGAAAACTATGATCGTCAGGATTTGTACAGTAACTTTTTCTAGGTATGTGATCTCTTGTAAAGTCAGTGCAGCATTTCTGAACCACGTTAGATTGAAATGCACAAGAAAAGTGAGTCATAGAATCACAGTTTGGATTGCATTGGAAGGGACATTAAAAAACATGTAGTTCCAGCCTCCCTGCTATGGGCTGGGACACATTCCACTAGGCCAGGCTCAAAACTCCATGCAACCTCATCTTAAACATCTCCAGAGAAGAAGCACCCATAACTTCTCTGGGCAACCTGTTCCAGTTCCTCACCACCCTCACAGTGAAGAATTTCTTCCTAATATCTAATATAAACAACTTCTTTTAGCTTAAAGCCATTACTTCTTGTTCTATCACTACATTCCCTTGTCAATAGTCCCTCAGCTCTCTTGTTGGTCCCCCTTTAGGTCCTCAGCACTCAGTCACACACAGAAAACAAAATCTGCAACTTTAGGTCTGCTTTGAAATGACCAAGTCTTGAAGTGACAAAATCATTTAGCCTCAAAACTGTTTCAATGCCTGACCTCTGAAGATGCTGCCAAACTGACAGCAATGCCAGTTATAATATCTACTTGCATAATGTAGACATCTGTCAGATGAAAACTATCCACTATCTACATTTCAGTGAAGGCACAAAAAAGCTGCCAGTCAGAAACATGCCTCGCAGGCAAGCCTGCCTAAGCCTAGAGTGAAATGTACACTTCACTTTCTCCAGTGGGGTTTTTACCTTTCCAAAAAAAGGCAAAGAATGCTGCATTAAGCATAAGCACAAAGGAAAAAAAAGGCATCAGACACTGCAAAGAGTCACACAGGACTTTGAAACCGAGAAGACAGATATTACAGAATGTTAGAAGACGAAGGAAGGAAATGAGAGAATCAGATCAACAGGGCCTCAGAGGCCAAATTTTATAAAGGGCTGGGTGATGGGTGCATTTGGAAAAGCAGGAAGCAGACAGGTGATGATACTCGTTGTATGATAATATGTGAGCCCACATGGGAAATTTGGAATAAGGTGATGAAAACGAGTTGAACCAGGGTAATGTTGAAGATGAAAATGCAGCAGCACAGGGACATCTCATGGTTATCTGATGTAAATGAGCAAAACACAGCCCTCAGGTTTGGTTGTTCAAAACTGTCAACTAGAACAGAGATGGAGGGGAAGAGAAGCTATGAAAGAAAGTTAAGGTGTTGATTTTTAGTCGTATTGAGTTTTAAAAGATGATGACTCATCCCGGGTGGAATACTGGGAGTGCCACCATCAGCCTGCGGTGAGGAAATACATAAATCAGCACAGAGCAGATGTGTATGGATGGACTGTCAGAAATAATGCACTTAGTGGGATAAACAGAGTAAAGGATAGCATTTTGGAGTACCTCAGGGACAAGAGGAGAAAAGAGATGCCATCAAAATAGCTGATAAAAGAACAGTTAAAGGAAAACAAAGTGAATGGACTATTATTCTAAAAGCAAACGGCCCACAAGCACCAGCAGCATCGCTAACACCTCTCAAAGAGAAGAAATAAAGCCAATTCCCTAAGATACAATAGCAACTAACACTTTACTAGGTTCTGCTTAGGGCAGTATTCAGAAACCCAGAGCAGAACACCAGCAGATAATCAGCAATATCCATCTCAGTTGAAAAGAATAAAGATGATGGAGCTCTGATTTTTGGGCATGAACAGACATTAACAGCAGTACATATGTATAATGTATACTTAGAGGGAAGTAAACAGTGTTCCTGAGAAACAAAATGAAACATCAGATGAAAAGGCTGTACTTGGCCTAAAATATTTTTACTTGTTTTTAAAGAGAAAATGAGAACTCAAGCAAGTTATTTGGTGCTGGAGATTAGTATTTCAGGAATTTCAGTTAATAAATACCTCAGAAGTATTAATCCATCTATTTCCTAGGAATAAATACAGCTTACAAGTATATGCCCATATTTATATAAAAATATGTCTATTTTATGTATGTCAAGAGAAAAAACAATAATGTGAGAGAGAAATATCTTATAGGTCATGGAAGATATTATATAGAATTATATAGTCATAATATTATTAATTAATACAGAAGGACAAGTAAAATCTAGTCTGGAGTTTTAAAGCCCACTTTCTGATCATCAATTTTTTTGTTAAGGGACTTTAAACTGCAGGAGGCCACAGAGTTAAACTCTGGTATTTATAATCATAGAATTGTTTTGGTTGGAAAAGACCTGTAAGATTGTCAAATCCAAATAATTTCACTCTGCTAGGTGCAAACATTATTACCAGAAGCTCTATTTATTCCAGGAATGTTTGACAATCATGCCTGAACTCTGCATGGCTCTAGTGCCTTCACAAAGCAGTAATGGTTTTGAAAAAATATTTTGAAACATTTTTAGAGGAAACTTCTAGTACTATAGGAAATGAATGCTAAAGGTAATTTGTGATACAAACACAGCTTTCTGTAGGGGTGTGATTATTGCTAATTTTGTGTTGAAAAAATCAAGAACAGCCAGAAACAGTTCCACCTGTCAGCTGCCATACTATTTGTAAATTTTTATGCATTTATGCTCCAAGTGCCTCTCTCCATATAAATTAGTTCTACATGTGTTACATTTAAATCAACTCTTTTTTAGCTCAAAAAGTATTCCAAGATTACAGTATCTAAAAATAAGTATTTAGTGTCTTAACCATGCTAATACAATTTCAGTAGAAAGATAGTATTCTTATTAAGTGAAAAAAACCAGGCTGAGGAGCAGCTTTAGAGGGCATTCAGTGCTGAACCCTTTTCATTTAAATGAGCTCTGCCACTGACTTCAGCTGGAGCAACAATAAGCCTCCAGTTATTTATTCTCAGTTAAGTTTTCAAGAAACTTTGATTGATGTATGTATACTTTGCTGAATTCAGCATTACAGCACAGTAACCAATGCATTGTGTAGTAAGCTGCTATTTCAGAAGCCCCTGCCTCTCATATCAAATTTGAAAAATTCCTAGAGAATAGGCTGTTTGTTTCACATGACTCTGGAAACAGATACTTAGGTTGTATCTATCTGTTAGTGTGTATTTTATGTGGCATCCATGAAGAAAAGTAGTTCTTAAACTATGTAATCTCCTATATCTTATTTTCATTATATTAAAATTAACCTTCACATTTCAAGATGTTAATTATTTTAGAATGCAAGCTGTTGTCATTTTATCAAAATCACCAAGCAAAACTAGGTTTGAGTGTTTGCTCTATAATGCAAAGCTGAGGGAAGATCAACATAAATCTGTCCCACAGGGATTTTGCACAGAATGCTGAGCTCAGACACAAGCCTTGGAAATCGCTATGCAGGAGACATACTGTGCATTGTAAACACCATACCACAAAGCTGATAGCTTCAGGCTGCAGGCTTGCTTTGTTTTTTGATAAGACTTTCATTGGTGGTTTCAGAAGACAACATGGGTATTATTCCCACATACCTACCTCAGTCAAAAAGTTAGCTAAGACACAGCATTCCTGAGCTATTTGTTTTTGAGTCAATTCAATCAGAAAACCTAAAAACATCATTTAACAAGCAAATAAACCTCTGTATGCATGTCATCATCCTCCCAGTCATCCTCCCAGTACTCAAAAGGCTGCTGTGGCTTGGGCTCAAAGGACAGTGTTGCCCCTGGTTGGAGAGAAAGGCAACACTCTCATCTCAACTCCACTGATCCACAAAGCTTTTATAAAGATTAACTATCTTTTTCTGTAATAAGAAAACAAGATGTTCCTTCTGTGAAACATGTTTCAATATCTGGGCAATAATGACAGCCTTAAGCCAACCCCCAAAATAAGCCAGAACATGCTCCAAACATTAATGTTTTGCATCTAAAGTTGAAATGAGTAGTGAGATATAAGATATGGATTGGGATTTTTTTCTAAATATACTTTTTCTGCTATGTAGTTCTTTTATGTAGATAATAATGGAAAGAGTGATAATGCTGAAAATATTAAAAGAAATCTTCTTTCCTAAATATTTTCAGTAAGGTCATAAACAATACTCACATTGGGTTGCTCAACAGGGGTAAAAAGGAAAACAGAGAGATAATATAGCTCCTCCTCAAGCTTTTCATACAGGAATGGACTGATGGCTTACTTTGCCAGGACTTGCTTGAATGTAAAAACCCCCCCCAGCTATCAGTGCTTCTAGGTATCCAGAGATGCTCTGAAGACAGAAGAATCCAGGAAAAAGTCTTCTTGGGCACCAGACTAACTAACACAAACCATCATTTTCTTACCATCAGTGAATAGGTATTTTTCTTTCAGCTATTATCTAATTAATTACAAGTTGGTATGCTAACATCAATCCCCACACACACACATCACCACACACCCCTTATCCCCCCCAAACCTTTTACTCTAGTATAAGCAGACTGCTAAGAGAAAACCATCAAAGAAAATTACAAGATTGTAAAATTGTTTTGGAAAAGAGAGATCTTTGGAATTCTGTTTTACACAACATGGGCTCTAGGCAAACCAAATTATTTTTCTACAAAAAAAAGATTTAATACAATTACTGATTACCAGGAAGGTCCATTTAACCAGCAATGCACTGGGTGAAGAGATTGCATAAGTATTAATAGGCCATCTGAGTTTATGAATGTCTAATTTTGCCTACTCACTTCTGTGGTCAAAAGTGTTCCAGACACACAGGAAAATCCTTAATTAGATTGATATTTTAGGATGTAATTGTGACCCAGTGAATACTTTCAAATCAGACTCACATGTGGAGAAAACAGATGGAGAATCAGGGACACTAATTGTACTTAAAGAGTGCCTAACACTGGTCCCATGCATTTATACATAAGACCATAATCCAGAGGCAACAGGTGCACTCTTATAAATTTGAGATCCAATATTATCTGACATGCAATATTTTAATGTATTATTTTAAATAAAATATCCCAAATATATTTGACTATCTCCTCCTCTCATCTTTTAACGAGGCAGGGGAAATGAGTGCAGACTAAAAGCCAATATTGGAATACATGGCCATATATATGGTATTTATCACATTGATTTTTAAACTTCTATGTGCATGAGTTCAACCTAAAGCAGAATGGTTTTGGGTATATGATATTTTCCAGAACAAGTATTAATAAAAATATGTTAATTATCTATATAAATTGAAAGTAAGTGTCCTATCAAATATTACTTCTGGTATTGCTGTTCTGAATTACCATGATTCCCAGTCATCTAGTGTTTTAGCCTCCTTTTTTTTCTAATTGCTTTTTAATTAATTTGGTATGTGAGTAAATGTTAGCCTAGGTAATCAACAACCATTTGTTCCAGGATGCAGGTTTTTATCATTTATCTCTGGAAAATTAACATTAATAAAATCAGTCTCATGCTGCCTTCCAAAATAAGTAATGAACAGTTTTCTTTTAGAAGCAGTTCTTCTTAACTTCTCAAATTAGAGGGAATTTTAGTAACTTTTTTTTCCCATAAAATGTCTTTTTGGCCATTCCAGAAAACACATGTGATGAATTTCTCACTCCCCCTGAT
>VZRM01002768.1:1472116-1482712 GCA_013397955.1 Grantiella picta | reverse complement strand
TTTTTTTTTTTTAATATATGTATTGCTTATAGGTGGACACATGATGTAGCAAATAGACACTTACTAGCAACATGAGCTTTTCGCCCCTGGCATATTTCCTCTAATCTCTAATGGGCAATATTAATCAACTCAAAGTGAACATGTATTTATGTACATGGATGACTCTGCTGTTTGCTGCTTGGAATGGCCTCACGCACCCAAACTGCTGACAGTGTTTACAGATCTTCCTGTAGGTGAGGAAAAAGGAGCTTAAGGTATGACCAGCAACTGGTTTACAGCAGTTTTTCAACTTCTCCCTTCTTCAAAATACAATACAGAAGGGCAGCTTTGGATCTTTAAACTCAAATAAAGCTGCAATATTCTATAAAGCTGAACATTATGGCAATCCTTCACTAGGAAATGCTATATGCTGACAAATGCAACAAATATTTAGAAAAATCTACATTAAATTTGCATATTAAAATCTCCCTTCCTCTCCCATCTAACCCAGAATTTATGCTTGGTTCCCTGCATATATTCCTCAAACACATTTCAACAGATTTTCTGGCAGATTCCACCTGATGGTTTCTCTGGAGAGATTGAAAAATGGGACAGCCTGAGTTACTTTAATTTTTCAAATGTTGTGTTAATAAAATTGACTACTACCAATCTCTATAAATTGTCTCTGGGTTTTTCCTTTTTAATTTGCTTAGCTAAATTAAGAGCAGCTAAGTTCATGTCCTGATTCATTTTTTCTCTGCTCATAATATAATGCATTTCCATAAAGCAAAGAGGGAATCATTGACTAAACTTTCAGCAATTTTAAAACCCCCTAAGGACACATTATGATTATGCTAAGCAACTCAGGGGCAGGTGCTAATATTAAATAATCATATTCATGCTATATGGGCAATGGATTTGTTAACCTGTCACAGAAAACCCAAGGAACAGCCTTGTGGGATTTTTTTTACCTTTTCTAATACAGATGCAGTTCTTAAGGCATTCTCAGCTACCAGTGAAAGGACCCTTGTTTCATTTTGCATCCTTAAAAGTTTTAAAATATTCAGTTCCCAACCACAAATAATTTTATAATTATTAAAAAAATAATATGTGCCTTTTAGAATTCTCTATTCTGGAAGATTCATTTTTCATCAATCAGCTCAATTAAGAGGACACTGGCAGGAATGTTGCATTGGTTTCTTGGTTTCTGCACTCACAGTTGCTACTCATATCTACCTGACTTCTTCCCTAGCTTCCTTCCAACATACCCATTCTCTATTTCAGCCTCTTATTCTGTCTAGTTCCAGTCTTGTCTATAACCTATTTCCCAATGACAGGGGAAATCCTGCCTGTTTTTTGTCTCTGCACCAATCTCTTTAATGAGATCAGTAGTCTTGCTGAATCTGTCACTTCAGCAATAGGCATGAATTAAGAACCTGATTAAAAAGAAGTTTCAAACATTCCTGTAGGTGATCATACATAAAGTTAATAAATTAATACAATGTTTTCTAAGCATATCAGAGTAACGTAATTTCTTGAAGCAAATGTGACTTATTGGTACTAGCTGAAAGAGTAAATCATGTTGCAAGTCAGCAGCAAAGAATGTGCTCTGCAAGACAGTCATTGTCTTATTTGAAAGACATTAAGGGCTTTTATATTTTAGGATTAGCATATGCAGCAGACAGAAGCTGCCAGTTTTATTCAGATTAAAACAAATAATTGATAAGCACTGTTACAATTTTCCTTTAAGGGAGTTATATTTCTGTCACATTATCCCAATAGATAAGTGCTGCAAAAATCTTGAAGAAAAAGAAGAGGAAGATTGACCATGTGTATTATCTTCTTATTGATTTCTGACATATCCACATGCTATGTAAGTAATTAGTTTCCCATTGCCCATCACATGATCTTCTCACTATTTCAGAGATGAGCTTACAGCATCTTGGCAGTGCTGTCCTGCTTTCTCCTACTCACTCATCCTACAGTTCTATTATTCATTCACTGGCTTTCTTTTCAAGAAGGAACTGTCTGACTGAACGTATTGTATGAGACCACATGTGCCAATCACATGCCTAAAGCATTATATCACCACGTCTCACCAAAGTGAGAACATCTGTGCTGTTAGCAAACTGGCACAGAAATCCATTAAGTAAAACTACTGTGCTGTAAGTAGCATTTATTTCTTTCTAGATTCTTTCTCACAGATTTTTCTTCATACTTTTAGTTAGGGTTTAGGACAGTCTGTCCATGAAATGACAGCTTATATGGACCTTCTGGTTTTCAGTGGAGACACTTAAGTGCAAATTTGCCACTTCTTGCAGAGCTGCATTGCTTTATTTGGCTTACTAAGGCTGTATGAATATTACTGAACAGAAAGGTGTTAGCTTTGTTATTTCTCCTCTCTCAAGATTCAATAATTGTTCTTTACCCAATCTGAGTTAGGTAACTCCTTTATAGGCAGAAAGTGTTATGTGGATTTCAGCCTGTAAGTACATCCTTTCTGCTTAGTCTGGATGCTGTGGCTATACTATTATATCACAGAATCTCAAGAAATTTTCATAAGTCTTAGAATCAAACTACAGTAGAGTTACCTTGCTTAAATTGGTCTTTGGCATAGTTTTGGTCAGGGCCAAGTAGAACGCCCAAGAATAATTTCCGTTTATGGTTCAGGAGTTAAAATGGACAAGTGTCTGTTTCCAGCAGCGAGTTAAAAAGTGGTCACCTAGTTTTGGGGTTTCAGGGACTAGATTTCGTTAATACATCCATGGGTCAGAAAATGTCCAAATTTTATTCACTATCACAGACATTGGAGATCTACAGAAAAGTTCAGATCAAATATCAGTGGCAATTAATGAGATGTTTTAGTGGAAGGGTGGAAATGTTGAATACCAGAAATAGACTAGATGACAGATATGCATCAAGCAAGAGCTTTGTCCCCTCCATCTGGCAATTGCATATGTGAATAATGTATAGAAATCAGCAATCATTTGTATAGTATAGCTACCAGATTCCCCTTCATTAAAGGCTTGTTCTGCAGCATGTCATAATTCTTCTTTTGCATTGGTAAAGAATGCTTTCAGTTACAAATTTCTCATAATTGGCTTCCAGAGTTAGAGACTACTACTTAGCTGACAAGAGAGCTTTCCACTGTCTTCTCTTTTCTTGTCACTCAGGTTGCAGAGATTCTGGTTGTTCCTTCTCCTGAGAGCTCATGAGCTGATTCATGTTTCCCTGGCTACTCACCCCCTCTTTTGTTTTATTGGGAGGGTTTGGTGCTTTTTTTTATTCCGGGGGAGGAGGGGAGGTAGGGGAGGAGCAGGTTATCCACACAGTCTCATTTTGCAAGTTTTCTTTCATGGACTTTCTGAACTTTTTGTTTTAATACTTTTCCTAGTTTTGACTATTTCAGGTATTCATCTGAATGTTGCCCATCATTTAATTTACAGCAGTCCTTCAAAACATGACAGAAATTTTCATACTTGCCTGAATGCCGTAATTAATTTAATCCATCACATGCATTGTAAAGCTGTTTTTCAGCTCATGTTCACATTTTCTACCTTGCTTGTTGGACATTCCAGAATTTGTCTTAGTTCCAGCATATGCTATTAGTTTAAATTAGAGCTGCTGCAAGAAATTCATCAACCGACTGATGTCTGATGAAAAAATTTCCTCACATTCTTGTATAACATGATTATAGCTGCTCTCTTCTTTTCTGAGTTCGTGCAAAAATGTAGACCAACAGAGGGAAGAAGGAGGGGGACATAGGGAGAAAATAAGTAGAAATAAACTAGAATCATACTAAACAATGTTGGAAAGACAAGCTGCGACAGTATGAAATTCAGTGAAGAAAAACAGTTGCCTGTATTTGCAATTTCAGACTTATGATGCAATTGCCCAGTAATAGCCCGGCAAAATTGTGAAGTAGATAAAAATATATTAGTCGCACAGATAAAAACAGATATCTCAAGCTATAAATTTGATTTATATGAGGGCTTCTTTCCATGAATTTATCAACGCATTAGCACAAAAAGTCTTCACAGAAAATGGTTGCTGAGCTGGTAACTCAGTCATCCATTCTCTATCATTCCATTTGGGAAAGAGTAGGAGTTACTTCTTCTGGGTTACTACCATTGCATTTATAAATCTAGCAGTGATTGACTCAACAAATCTATGGACATCTGTAATTTTCTAATTTTTTCTGTAAAGCTACCATGCTACCAGTTTGGCCAGTGCTGGATTGTTCCCTAAGGGTTAGCACATATGATACACAAATTCGGATTTCTTACGGACACCTTATTCTATTGTAAGCACAGTTCTAGCTGAAGCTAGAAGCACAGTTCTAGCTAAAGCACAGTTCTGCTTTGAAAACAAGTCACATAACTGGACACACCTCCCAGGAAGGCTCTAGAATATACACCTTTCAAAAGACTGTCTCTACAACACCCCGGATAATATGCTGATTGCATATAGGTCTGGGATACAATGATTTCTGAAGCCCCCAAAACATTTGTTTGCACACGCTATAAATAAAATCAGGATGGAAAGTTGAGCCAAAAGTAAAGCAGCATAGAAACCTTGACTGCTTTTTCATGCAGCACAAGACTTCTCTGTAGCTCAGTTATCAGTAGCCACAGGGTGAATTCAAAGCTAAATGTCTCTGCAGTCAGAGGGCCGGAGACTTGCAGCCATGGGCCAGAGTTCACCTTTATGCTTGCTGATATTTCAGACGTTCTACATTCTCCCACTGTGTTTCACAAGCAGGAGACACTGCAGCAGAGGAAAAGGAGATCTCTGTATAAGTTTGCTGAGACAGTCTTACTGGAGCTGAAGACCAAGCAGCCTGGTATCAGCCAGTTCCTACAGTGCTGAAGTAGGACCGATACCTCATCCCCTCTTTCTAGACCTCCTTATCAGAGCATAATCTGCTTCCCATTTCAGACTTGCTGGAACCTCCCTGAAAAAACTGAAAAGGGATTATGCTGCAGCCATTTTGAAAAGACTTCTTCCTTTAATCCAGCACAAAATATTCTACAAATGTCTAAGGCTGCTTATCTCCGTCTTACAGACTGGTTAAATACCAGAGCTTGAAGCAGTAACCTGAAATGTATGCTTAGCCAAAAATTGCATGACTGTGAGAATGAAGGACTGTGATATTGAGATGAAAGAGCTGACAAAGGGAAACTGATATTGATGGTAGATTTCAACAAGTAAGTGCAGAATCATATTCAGATAAGTGTTCTTATAGTCACTATAAAGATTTTGCCTTCCAACAGACATTCTTCTGAATAAAAAGAGAAGAGCTTCTATTATGATACAGGTGTTGATAGCCAGCTACTCAAACTGTCAAAGAAAGCATTAGAAATTTCAATAAAATCCAAAATTTTATCTTCCTCTTCCTTCCATCTGTGAACAGTTTGAATGTGTTAGACAATACTCATTGTTTCCTGACTACTTACTCAAGCATGTGTTTAAATACAGTCAATTTCCATGAAATTCCTTGCTTGGGGTTTCTGAGCAGAAGTTATTTTTATTGTTTTTCTTTTTATTTTTCCGCCTTGTTTATTGGTTTGTTGTAAAAATTGGAAATTACTGGTTGATGATAAAAAGGAATAAAGAATGTTTAGGATTCATCTCAGGGGATCATATTTATTTTTATGTTTTAAATTAGTTCAATGGTCTTACTGTCAGTACACAAAACTACATCTGTAGGTCAGAACTTCATGCATGTAGCAGAAGATGAAAAAATTCCTCACTTCAAGTTCATTGCTATTTTTGGAATTTGTAGAGGAATTTATTTGGCCAAATACCTCTCTGTTCAAATGGCCAATTTATTGGCAGATCCCCAGGTAATAGGATCTACCTGCCTCATCTATTTTAAGACATCTGCAATGTACACATCTACATATGATCTACTTTGCTAGAACACTTCCGTAACAAGTGGGAGAAAGAGCTGCTGCTGTATCTCATCTCAAGGTAGGCATTTGAAGTATATCAGATGCATCGTGCATCTCAAATCTTACTCTTTTTACAAAAGCAATATAGGCAACTGCCTCAGGCACAGATACTCAAAAATGCACAAGTCAAATTCTTCCTTCGGATTGCTCTGTTGCAAGATCAAAATGGAGACTAAGAAAAATTCTTCCATCTGTGTATCATTAGATACATTTTAGCATGCAGATTCTAACTAATAAGCCTCTGAGAGACAAAATGCTTGGAGCAAGCAGCCTCCCAGAATTAAACTGAGCAAAGAGAGGACTCTAAGCTGCTGTAGGAAGGAGATCAGCAGGCTGTGCATCTCTGAAGGCAAGTCATAAAAGAGGCCAGGAGTTATATGGGAACAGAAGAAAACAATGACCCACCTAATCCAAGTACAGACTCTTTCAGGTAGATGAACTGCATGAAGAAGTACAGGAAGTTTTCATTTTACTGCATGTGGTTGTCTTTCTGATGGGCAGGTGAGACATGTGCACACATTTCTCAAGGGAAATTATTTTTCTTGAACCATTGGATTAGAGGAGCTCTCTGGGAAAAGGAAGGTTCAGTACCTTCCATGGAGAGTCTGACCTCCAACTTAGCAGTTCCAGTTTTGCCGCAAAAGTTGAAAATTGAGAGGTTTATCAGTACAGCATCCAGGAAAATTAATGTCCAGTGTCACTGTCAGGCAGTAATTTGTGGGACTATCACTATAACAGGCTCACAGTCTATGAACCTATGAACTATGTTCAGGAAGTGTTTTACAACAGCATTACCGAAAAGTCTAAGATACATAAGGGTCTTTATCACTTGGCTCAGAAATTACTGTTTTCCCCATAAATTCAGTTATTTGCAATGCTCTGTCAAATTATTTCCAAAATACTATTACACAAATCTCTCTTTTCTAAACAGCACAGTCAGCATAAGCAATGTCAACTTACAAACTACGATACATGGAAGACCTGCATGCCAGAATCCCTATCTGTATAAAGCACCTACCATCTGAGACATACAACAAAAGCTAAAAGGTCAAGATGAAGTCTCTTCTACCATTGCATTTGGTTTGCAAGAGCCACTTAGTAAATAAAAGAGGACTTTTATCCAACAAAAGTACTTAGAGAAATAGATCTTTTTTCTAAGAGTCCCCTGAACACCACGTGAAGAATTATCTAGCTATAAGGAAAAAAATAAATCCTACTTCACACATACCATTCTATCCTGGAACTCGAATACAAAGTCATTAAACAGAGTTGGAAAGAAATGCTTGAAATAAACCTTTCCAAAATCACATTCCTCAGACTTTAAGCAGCTTCTCAATCTCATGAAATCAACCAGGAGCAAATTCTCCATAATTCTAGCAGCACTGCACACAGACTTCACATATAACTTGTCTGTACTAATCACAATGAAATTCCCCACAACAGACCCCTGAGCAGCTCTGGCTGCTACAGTTGCACAAATGTAGAAGGTTTCACCCAGTGCACCAGAGGTTATCAAGGCATATAGGTAATTGATAATAAGCAACTATTAGACACCAGCATGAACTCATATATATCCAGGCTGTGTGTGACAGAAATATCCAGCTGTCAGTAAAAGGCATTTCCCAGAAAACAATCATTGCATCTTCATCTTTGCAGAGATATTTTCATCTCCAAAAAGGAAACAGGATAAGAAAAACCTCAGAACTCTCTTTATAGCATATTATGATGTCTCGCCTCAGCATTGACCTCTCCCTATTCCACAGACTATACACTGCATGTCTCATTCCCTTAAGTGATCAGTATCTATTCACCTCTCTCAGCTTCTTTTTTCTTGCTTTCCATCTCTGTTTTTCACTCCATTCAGTGATCTTCACCCTCCCAATGTTGCTTCTGTTCCCTGGGTAACAATATCTATTTCTTACAGAGATGGTTTAGATGAGGTATAATTAGATAATTCTGACTAATTGTTCTTAACATTTGGGGGTTGTCACTGTCGAACCGCTAGCAGAGTGAAAGAATCAGGTTGTCGAATGTGGCAAAATTCTAATTTTATTAATTAATTCCAACTTATATGGACTTTCACAGATCATCCGGATTGGGTCAGTTCAAAACCTCCCCCTAGGCCGATTGGCCAGGCTTGAACCACCTGTGTTTCCAGAGACCGTTTCAATAACATCCAAACTTTATTTTTGTTTATAAAACACAGGAAGAAGAAGAGAAAAATCCCCATGGGAAAGAGTCTGTGCTTGCCACAGGGGGTTTTTTTGAAAACTGCTACCTCTATTTTGAGACCTGGAAGGCACTTTGGTAGAATGTCCAAGGTAATTTTTCTTCCACAAGAATATTAGCAGGTCTTCTAAAGAACACTGACTGTGCCTACAAAAGCCTACAGATCTGTCCTGCCTACAGATCCTTAGAAGATCCCATCAAATGGTAAAATACTCCCATGATTAGTGTTCCTAAATAGTTAAATTTCCTATTTAAATTTCCCAAATGTTCTTCATAATATACATTTTATTAAGTTATCATTCGTTCTTGCTTGTGCTGTGTAATGTATTCATGAAAAAGTAGCAAAGAGATGAATAGTCAACTTTGAAATTTTTGCTGATGGTATTAAGTTATTCAATATAATAAAAATTGGAAATTATTATGAAGAAGAGCTTGGTACTGAAAAACTGGGCAATAAAACAGCATATGAAATTCAATGTAGATAAACAAAATTTAGGCACATTTGTAAAAACAACACTGACTTTCTTCATGGAGTGCTGTGCTGATGCAACTGTGGGGCTGGAATATATATTTGGATTGAGAAATACTATTCATTAGTGGTCAAGACAGGAAATTAAATGTTGGTAACAATTAAGAAAGTAACAGAGAAAAAAGTAGAAAGCATCATTAGGCTATGGTGCACCACTTTCTGAGACACTATGTGGGATTCATGTCTCGCCATAAAAACATGTACATAGAATCTGAAAGGAAAAACAAAGTGGCATGAACACTTAAGGGTTTGGAAGGGATTCTGTACAAGTAATGATTAATGAGATTAACTTCTGGCTAAAGAGATGACAGAGACAAGAATGATGTGGCTATAAAGTCATATGTGACAAGGAGAGGGTGGTATGTCTTGTGGTATAAGAACCAGGTACAACAAATATGCCTTACAACACAAGCCAAAAGGAAGAGCTTTTCTTTGCAAACAATGCACAGATGAGCTGTGAAACTCCTTCCCTGAAGAAACTTAAGGTGAAAAATATTGGCATTTTCTCTATAAAGGATGATAGAAAAATCCATTGAGGGATATGGAAAACAAAAATTACCTCCATTCCAGTAACCTCAGTGTCACTGCACTGTCTCCTGAGTGTCAGGAGAACAATTTGGGGAAGTCTGCTGACAGAAAGAGGATATTGATCCAGATGAACCTTCTACATGAATCCATGCAGACACTCAATAGCTTTTTCTGGGCTTGAATCACTAAAAAGTTCTTAAGGAATGTTCCTACTGCCCCACAACTGATAGAAATTGGATGACTTCTTTATCAGAACTAACTCAAAACAACTGTCCTCTGGGCAAGTTGTTTGCCTAGGCGACCTTCTTTAAGATCCAGTCCCCTCTGATGGAAAATGTTCCATATTAGCCAGAATGATCATATTTCTTCACTGGTGAAGCCCTTAAACTGACAGCCTTTGGGCTGGTAGTTTTATACTGCCTGACTCTAAATCTCCAGCAGCCTAAACCTCTGAGGTGTTTTAGCCAAAAAACTTTTTTCAAAAAGAGATAGCAGAGTAGTGCTGCCTTCTAGCAAAATATATATACACAAACCAGATGAAGCATGTTTAAAGAGTTTCCACAAACCACCACTAGCCTAGGCATGCCTAACACCTTTAAAAACTGTGTATGATCTACAGGGAGGCCATGTCATCTTGCTGTTCAGAATGTTTGCCATGTCTTAAAATGAAAAAACATCCCATGTGCATTTTAATTGATTAAACAGTCCATAATGGCTTAAAATTAAAATTCTCAGCTTTCATTAATTCTCGAAAATATTAATGCTATTCATGGGCTCAAAAATATTATTCTACAAAAAAAATCCCCAGACTTATGAGCTCATCTAAATTAAAACACACTGTTTGCATTATTCATGTTGAGAACTCCATTTTATTTCATTGGGATTATTCATGGCAGGGAAGATTGTGAGTACAATCACTGGACTCCAACTGCAGTTACTGTTCCCCAGTCTGAGCTGATTCTTGTCCATCTGCTTACCCACTCATTGTTTTTAATATTTATTATGATATCTGAAAACCTCCTTCTTTATTACCTGCTAATATTGTCAGATATCTGGTGAAAGATATACTAAAAAAAAAACAAAAGGGTACCAGATACAATCAATTTTTCAGTGTTTGTTGTCTTCTCAAAATATTAAGCATCCTGGTAGCACACATTCAGAGTATCAAGGCTGGATCTATTTTTTTGGGAGTGCACTCAACAAGTCTCTAACTAATTTATGTCATCTAAATAAATTAAATAAGATCTAAATCTCCATCACCCTCTGACCTTGATTTAAGTGAGCCTTCTTTCTTGAGGTGCCCTAAAACTTCCTGCGTCTCCACCTCTTCACTCCTTAAATAAAATAATGTTTAACTATCCAGAAATAATCCTTATC